>BOPP01000156.1:262239-378916 GCA_017312745.1 Gryllus bimaculatus
CAAAAAAGAAGAAGAAAGCATAATGGGGGGGCCGCAAAAATTTAATTTTTTCAATTAACCGCAGTTAACAACCCAGAACAAAATGCAACATTTTTAGAATTTTAAATATTTTTCAGAACTTTAAAGAACTTACCTACATCTCAGTGTAACTGCAAACAGTTTCTTCAGCAAACGTGGAAAATATTGCAAATCATACGTTTCGTCCTCTTATTTCTTTCATTTCCGCTTCACCACCTTGAACCCCGGGGCTGAAGTAAGTTTACAAAACATATTATAGGAGCTTTAATTATCTTTGCCTTTTTCCAATAAGTTTAATGTACAAATTATCATTTAAACTCTGGAAAATTTTTGCATATTGAACAGTTAATAAATAGATATAAAAAAGAAGCAGAACGCTGCGTTACAACCAAAACTAAGGCGGGATTAAAAATTAATCTTAAAAATTTCAATGACAACTAAAATGTTTATTCTCCTTTAACATTGTTTTCAATAAACAGGCAATTTTTGGGACTGGAAATTAAAATACAAACAATAAGAAATAACGTTGGAATTGCTTGGTATTTTGGTGCATCTGGAAATAGGTACAGCGAAAACGCTTGCTGAATAAAGCGACCTGTAATTTTGACAGCTCTCACGCACTGGCTCTTTGATGTACTTAGATTAGATTGGATAATAACAAAAAATATTTCACTGCGAAAAAATTATACTTCCCACATCTTTTCCTCTATTTGAATTAAGAATGGAAAGTCGTGAGTCACCGTCTCACATAATTCTAAAGAGAAATGGTATTCAAAATTATGTAGTCATCACATGATGTCTGCCTGCATCCTTGCGATGTAAAGATATTTGATTGTCAAACTTAGGTTAGCAGCTATTAGCAGTTAAAATTTCTTATTTTTCGTAGGCCAATAGGTTTAATATAAAAGCTTATCACCAAATTAAAAGCATAACTATTGCGGAATCCTACAACTTTCAGTATACTGTGACGTTAGTGAAATTGAGAAATAAATCAAATAACAAAATACAAAATAGTATATTAAACGATTATGAACAAGTTTACAATAAATTCGCTAAAATATTAACACTCCGGCAACCTTTCCTTTCAGTACCGCTCGCTTTACCAACAGAAAGATAAAAGCCACGCGTGAATGCGAGCTGTCGGACTTCCGTCCCGTGAACACAATTACGCGTCACAATGGCCTGACGCCAAAAATTTAACGCGGTCGTGGCGACCGTGTTGCGCTACAGCCACGCGAGATCGTCTGGCCTTTACTCTCCGACATTCGCTCCCACTCTCCTACCTCCTTGTAACATAACACGTAGCAGCTCGCCCGATGCAAATTGAATGAGAAGAGCGGGCGCATGAATTGGGCCGCGTTAAATATTTGAGGCTGACCCACCCACCACTTGTTTCCCATAGATAGGCTCGCTTGGCTGGGGCGGCAGCGAGGCTCGCTGGCCAGCATCTTGGTTTAACGCCAACAACACAAGATTCTCAGGTTGGCTCGCCTGCTGTCGGTAAGCGAGGTCTCGCTGGCTAGCATCCTCGGAGATTTATCAGCCTACGGTTATTTTGTGGCTCTGGGCAAGCTCTACTGAGTCAACCGCAGAGCGCAAACTCCCGGAAGTTTCAGGGCTCAACCCTTCCGTCCCGCAAGCGCACTTTCACCGACCTAACCGGTTCTGGCCCTCCGTGTTTAACGCCCCACAATACATGAAGAAAATAATAGCATTTTTTTGGAAATGGTACAGTGGGTTTATCACGATAAATAATAAATACGAATAATGTAACAAATTAAACTGTGTTAGGACATACAAGTGATTTACATACTCCAGAAATATCTCGATTTTTCCAAAAGTTTATTTTGGATTAATATATGTAGCTGCACAATAAGCTCAAAATTAGAAAAAACAAAAAGAAAAAAACAAAAAAAAAAAAAAAAGAAAAAAAAAAAAAAAAAGCAAAAACAAAACAACAAAAAAAAAAGAAAGACAAAAACTCCAAAAAGGTTACTATCACAAACTGTTCTCGGCACATCGGCAGCACCGTCTGGTATCGAAAGTAGTGGAACTTCAGAACTGACTGCGGGGCGAAGATATGATAAAAGCACGGCCTTCTAATAAACGGCAATTCAAGCGAACTGATCCTTCCTGCTTTAAATTCCTCCACAGAAAAATATCGTCACTCTCAATTTGTTTTATGACTTTTTGGCGCAGCTTTTTTGCGTCATTTCTCTCATAGTGGGGCGGTAACTCGCTGGTGGGCGATCCTGCTGGGGAACTAATATATATATATATATTATCTAATATATATAATATTATAATATATATATATATTATATAATATATTGAAACGAAGACGTTTCTATGTATTATAACAATTAAATATTGGTCACCTAATTATAAATTAAAATAAAGGTACTGGGAGTTAATCAGCGCAGTAACGGCGCCCGCCGCCACAACGGTCTAATGGGGGTAAACGCGAGGCGAGCGACGGTTAGAGTAGTGCGCGAAGAGCCTCGAGTGAAGCACGGACGGGGCAGTGCTGCGTCCAAGAGATTAATTGTCCGTTGTAAGTGGCAGTTCGGACTTGAGTGTGGCCGCTGAGTGTGGAACCAGGTTGATGAAGGATTAACAATCAGATGTTAGTGAAAGTGGAATTGCGCACCAGAACTGATAAAAACCAATATAAGACAGGAAATCGTGTGGCCGATGACTCGTGTCATATTCCCCACTGGTATAATATAATAGTGGGGCAGTACTGTAATCGGTCATCGCGCAAAGTGGAGAATGGTCGGATGAAGAGACTAGAACTGGCCGGACGAAAACGTCAATTCACGGCGTCGTGGGCGTTCCAGTACCCGTGAAGAACAGTAATTCGTCGGCTGGGGGGTGGAACCCAGCGAATTCATCGGCCGTTACGTTGGGGCCAGAGGAGTTGGTCGCCGAAGCGGGCCGAATTTCCGGTCGGACTTCGGGGCGGGACCGAAGATTGCCGAAGACACGCCGGCCGTTGCCACGACGGGCCCCGGTCGCCTCTAGAGGAAGCGGTGGGGTTTTTTACAAACATCAAGGTAGCGTTGATCGTGCGTCTTGTTTCCAAGGCCTGCGCGATTGCGATTTTGTAATACTATTCTGTAAAGTGTGTTCTCTCTGATCAATTAAAATATTTAGGATGTGGCTAAAAGAATTTATACGAATCTTCAATGCTGCGCAAATCCTGAGACCCATTCACGAAAAGGTACATATTATTTGGTGACGCCACAATATGCTAATAAAGTTGTGGGGAAATAAAAAGTATTTCAAAGCAGATGTTCAGAGGAAGATACATTGGCATATCAAAATGCGGCGCCTATCTCAACCATGTACTGAGAGTGCATAATTATATATGGAAATATATTATTCTTGAAGATCTGACCATATTATTATTAATTATTACTAAATTTGTTTAAATTGATAATGTGCCAATTGGTATTAAAATTGCTTTCATTTTATTTACATTACAAAATAATGTTCAAATTGGATGCATATTAAGACTACCACTTTCTACAGCAGATTTTTAGTGTTAAAACATAAATATGTTTTCAACAAAATCTGTAACTGTTACCTAGTAATATCTGCGAATACAGTTGTAGAACAACAAGTAATATAACAAATAAGATGTTCATTCGCAAACGAGAATATGGAAACTACGCAAAAAGTGCAAAGCATTAACATAATTAGAACACATTTCTTATAATACTTTATTTTACTAATTTATTCTTCCAAATATTTTGGTTTTGAAAAGGAACTCAAACTTTCATTATTTTACTAGCAAAAAACCAAAGATTTTACGTTCGTCAGCGCAACTGAGTGCTACAGTCATACTCAATGTATATTGAATGAAATTAGTGAATATTCTAAATACTTACGAATGGTATGGCAAATAATATAAACAAAATAAATATCTTAAGCATTGTTTTTACAACCATTATATTTTCTTGAAGAACTACTCTTGAAAAGATGTTCTTTTCAAGTGTATTTGATACAAAAGTGTAAGTGAAACAATTTCAAACGTCATCAGTTTACAATATCATAATAGCACATTATTATATAATACATAATTTTAAAATAAATTATCATTTTTTTAAATGAAAGAAAGAAAAGAGGTTGGAGGGTTAAATCATTGAATATTATAGTAATTTTGTGAAACTGCAAGAAATTGAACGAAATGGAATTGAACATAAAATTTCGTAACAGAAAACACATGTAAGTTGACTGTTTCTGTCCAGCTATTTGAAAGCCACAAAACGACTATGTGGGTGCAAGTGGGCCAAAGATCTTAAGTTCCGAGCAATGGGATGGCGGAGGAGGGTTAATGGCCAGGTTACGGTGCGCTTGTCTATTGCGGCGCCCTTCATAGCTGCCAGTACCAAATCTGGTGAAGTCGTTGTGACTGTAGTGAAGTCGTTGTTCATGCTGCTTTCATCTGTAGACTCAGCTGACGGATGTCCCTCGAATGGAGATGAGCCGTTTCTATGGAAGACATACATTCTACCGTTTGGCTGAGGTAGGACATCAGAACCAAATTGTGTAATTGGTCAAGGAAAAACATGACCCTTTTAAACGGATTAGATAGTGTGGACCTTGAATTATGGAAAAATGATAACTTGTAGAGTAGAGGTGTTGTCCCAAGTAAGCGTATGTGCTGTGGTCTTGACTCACCAAGCGAAGACTCGCCAAAGCAGACGATGAGCTTTGATTACTACTGAATAAATATGCGTAAAATATACCTATTTTACTGAAAATTGTGAAATTGAAATCAGATTTTCACATGTAATAAAAATATCGAAAACACTCAAGTGCATTTTATTATTTCATATTTCAGGCATATTATTACATTACTTATTGTATTGGTACCATTACCGCTCCATGCTAGGTGCCACCATCTTTAGCGATAATAAAATAATCTTATTTATTTAGTGAGAAAGAACTGATAAGACTCGTCAATAAAAAATCGATGTTCCTATATTTATAATTTATGAAAATGGAGGCGCACGCCGAAATCTGTTCCACTAATTAAGACAACATATTTCACCACATCATTTAAAACTTGGAACATTAAATAAATGTTTTCCTTCTTTTACTAATCTTCCACTAGAGCTCGAGAGTTCTTATATTTACACAATTGCAAATGTTCATCGTGTGTTTAAAAGAAAAAATAAGCCATATGTTCTAATTCTTGCAAAGAAGTCGAGTAAAAAAAAGAATAAACATTCTTTCAGATACTAGTGACGCTCCTCTCCCCATTCTGCTCTCATCCTCTTCACGTCCTGGCGCTCTATCTTCTTGTTATACAAGTATTAATGCCATGTTAATTACCTCATGAATACACATCAATGAGTTATTTCTCTCAGGGGTGGATGTAGAAATAATTGGAAGGAAACAACTTCATTTCAGGCTCTGATGAATAATTTTCAGGAAGTATGCTTGACATTAAAAATAATAGCATTAACATAAACATTAACAGTTTGCTTGACAAAAATAATAGTACTATATATAATATTATTATTTACTTGCATCGATGACAATTATTTATGTACATTAGAATATTTGAACATTAATTTAGTTTATGTTGGTTATAATATAAAATACCATATAATTTTCGTAATTTTGGATGTTAAATTGCTTTCCTTTGGGGAATGAATTTAGTAATGTATTCGTATGGTTTTGGTGGTAAGTATAGGTGTTCGTTTAATGGGATAATTGATTACATGGGTTCCTGCTTCAATTACGTATTTTAAGTATATTTTGTTATATTGACTCACGTGGCACATAGTTTTATTAAGTAATCAATAATAATAATAATTATTATTATAATTATTATTATCATTATTATTATCATTATTATTATCATTATTATTATCATTATTATTATCATTATTATTATTGAAATTGTTGTTGTTTCTTCCTGTTGACCCTGCTATAATGTTGCAGATAAATACCAGTTTCACGTGTATTTGGATCAAATTACATCAATCTTAGGTAGATTCCAGGAATTAAGACTTTAATAGTTTATATAAATTTATTAATATCTTAACTTTTCGCACATTTTCCATGTGCCTTGTCAAGAGTAATGTAGCACTAACTGTTGAAAATAGCGTAGTTTTATAGTTTCACATAATAAAAATGTAGTTTATGTTTATTTATTTTATGTATCTAGTCTTTTGGTACCCACCACAAGTGACACATGTATTGATGTAACCAGTAAGTTGGATGCCACGTTTTTTTTTAAACTTTCATGTAATATGTATGCAATATAAACACCAAATTGTGTATAAGGATTTCAATATTTTAGTATTCTTTCTTTTTATTATGTGAAATTATATTGCCTACTCTATTATCAACCGTTGTTACTATACTACTCTTGACAAGGCACTTACAAAATGTGCGAAACGTTGTGATATTAATATATAAACTATTAAAGCCTTAATTTCTGGAATCTACGATGGAATATAAGATTGATCCTATATAGTTCAAATCCAAGTGAAAATTACATCTATAATATAATAATAATAGTAATAATAATTATAAATTAATAATAATTATTATTACGATTTCTTTCAATTGTTATCTCAATTTTTGTAATGGTATTAAGGCGTGTTTCATTCTACGTTTATTTCATGTTGGATTGATACTGGCTTAGATGAAGCATAGTCATAAGCTCAAGTAAATGGCATGCTACTGGAAGGTGTATCAGTTTGTAGATAATATGTAGATTGTATAGGTCTATAATGTAGACTTTCTTAATTTACATCTTTAACAAACTTCCACATTCATAACTAACTTGACTTCTACATTTTTAATGTATTATGTTAATGAGGGAGAATGGTTCTTGGGAAACATCTTTCAGAACATCTCTCATGTTATGCCTATGTTGAAGCATAACATAAATTACTATAAATATTTTTGTTGTATTGTGTTTGATTACGTCATTTGATTGTAAAAAGCGCTCCTTCCACACACTTAACTCCTAGAAAAAATTATAAACTTTGTCGTCGGAAAACTGAGTTTTCATTTACCTTGACCAACATCCCATTATAACCTTAAGAATATTGTTAAGAGAATATTGAATTCGTAATGTGAATATTTCATTGGAATGTGATGCGAATTTTGAATAAATTGAGTAAAATCACAATAAAAAGAGACTGAGGGGAGTGGCCCCTATTTCTATCTCCGAATCCACCCCTGCTTCACGGCTTCACGGGAGCTATCGTCGTTCTAAGTTTTCACATCACTTCCAGTCACTTGAATTTTCTCAATTGCGCGTACTATTGGCACTAACAATCAGTCTTCTTTGTTTATCTTGCAATCGATGGACCGTTCACACGACCGACTGACTTCTGCAGATCAATTCGTTTTGTCTGTGTCCCTTACATTCTCCTCTCTCTTTCAAGATACGAATTCACTGTTTCTTGTTCCTTCGGCGCTTTCGCCCGTGAACGATCAAGAATTAGCGAATGAGCATTGATACCGGGCACATCAAATGCTGACAGATGTTGGTGTTTCTTTCCCGCCGAAACGTGAGATCCCAAGTCGACTGACACGTCAAATTTGCAAAGTATTTTCTCCCTTCCCAGTGTATTCTCCAGGGAGGCACCGCTCTCAACACCCGACTGATCTCTAGATGTGTGTGGTAGTGCAGCGCGTGGAAGTGTACGAGTGTATGTAGAGAGGAGGGAACAAGGAAGAGTGGTCAGAGTCCACTGTGGTAGGTACTGTTCCGACATTCACAGGGTATTGCTTGGAGGAAACACGGAAGCCTCAGCCTTGACAGCTGAGGTCGTTAAGGCGGTAGGGTATTTTTTACATGCTTGTGCTGTCCTTATGTGTCGTGTACTGTCTACATTTACCCCAATGTAAAACAATCGAAGAGGTCGCTACAAGACCTAGTAGTTAAAAAGCGACCTGGAAAAACACGGAAATCTACTAGAAGTAGCCGGCCGGAAGTTTTCTCCTTCAGTCGAATTCGACCCAGCTACGTGGCTAGGGTAGAATATACGCCACCCTCGGCACTCACACCAGGGCCTTTAACTCCCACATGACGTGGTAGAAACCATTACGGTGGCGCGCTCTCCTGCAGCACCTTCTTACAGGAACTAAAACACTAACTGCTCCTAACGATACTTAAATCGTGCTGCTGCGTAAGTTCGCGGGTCGCAAGCAGGCACTTAATGTTACAAAAGATAGCGCCGATGTTCACGCTTTCTTCAAGGGGTTACTTATATATGTATGTTATGAATAATTGACCGTCTAAAATACACTTTACCTATTTCTCACATTTTAGCGCCTTCTAGGGTAGCACGCTCGAGCCTTGTCCCTGGTTTTGACGGAGAGTTGCAAGGCTCTGACTCGCACCTTAGGACGTCCTGATCAACGATGCTGCAGAGGAAACGATATCGCCGCTGAGCTGTCGCAGCCGGTGGCAACGACGATGCGCGCCCTCTCTTCGTCGCTGGAGCTGAGGCTCGATTGCTGGCCGGGCCGAGCGAAGTGCCGGGCTACGTGCTCTCACAGCTGCTGGCCCTTCGCTCCTCATGGCGTCGCCAGCCCTGCGCAAGCGCCATCACAAACCCTCTTAATGCATAGGTGACAAAAATAGAGCAAATTTGGCGCCTAACATTAAATAACACAATTGAATCAGCATGAGAAAAAAGGAAACAAATCAAAATGCATATTTTTTGTATTTTGGAAAGTTGTTCTTTAAGGCAAGACAAAATGTACTGTGAAGAAAATAATTATGTCATAACAGTGATTGGGCTATCATAATGAATTCACACAGAAACATTGGACAGGATAATATAACATGAATGAGTATTATTTAATATTTTCTTCCTCCTGAAAAGTTGCAAAAAATGGCTCTCTCCTTTCTCCTCAATCCGATTCAATTGTAAACTCTTTGATATAAATTAAAGAGCTAAGAGAGTGCATTTTAAATGTGGCGCGTTTAAGTCTCTCTCCCTCACTCCTTCAAACAACCCCAAACTTCGTTAAAAAGAAAAGAAAGCAATGTTTCTAATAGTAACATTTTGAAACTTCTATGCAACGTGGCTAATACCGGCCGAATCGCCACGATAGATTATTGAAAACCGAGTTTTCTTTCCGGGAATATATTTTCTGCAAACGCCGTTGTCTATAACTACAACACTCGACGTGGTAATCATAATCATCAGGCAACAGTATCAACATCTCACTACAAAAAAATCATCTATAGTACAATGCACATATATTACCACACTTTGCCAGACGATATTAAACAATTAAATTCGATACAAAAGTTTAAGACCAAAGTTTAAGAAGCATCTGCTGCACAGATGTTTCTATACAATTAGAGATTATACCGAGCATCCAAAAGGAAAGTATTATTAATTTTAACAATGACATTTAATGTATTATATATCATTTGGATTGTATAATTGTAAAGAACCTGTCAAAGTCTTGTACTTCAGTTTCTGGGTTAATGACCCCCATCTCGATCAGGTTTTCGTCTAATTTCCCTGATCCTTGAGCAAATGCTGAGATGGCCGCTTGTTTTGCTTCTGGACATAAATGTAACTTCAAATTAACTTCTACCCATAGCACGTCACACACAGTTTTGAACTGTTTTTGACGTAAATAAATAATTAAATAAAGACGCAGTTAACATGCACTATTTAAATCAACAATGGGACAAACAGAGGCGCAGCGCGTCGCACACGAAGCGGAAGACATCCACCCATCCATCAACACTGGAACGTAGTGTTCTAGTTAGCTCAGTGCTCACGGAAGTCCTGGGCGGGGTCGTAAATATGGACGGCTTCGTGATCACACGCATCCCGCGGGAAAGCACCTGCCGTTCGCGCGTGGATTTGGAGAAAGTGATGAAAAAGAAGGCCAAAACAGGTGACACATATTTTTTCCTGAAATACTTAGTGTTGGAACTCGGACTCTAACGCTGACGTGTGACGGCTGTCTTTTTGTTCATTTCGTAATCCTCTATTACAAGAACGAGGGAAATTGGTTTTTAGAAGGTCGCCCAACAAAAAATTCGAGCTCTCTCACCATACGAAAGTAAAACAAAGCATTTCGCTGTTGCAACAAAACTTATTTGTTGCTTCAGGAAAGGAGACCAGGATTTGTTACGCGAATAGTTCTGTAATTTTTCAAAGAATGTTTTATTGTTAATTGATGCAATTCATTAAATCAAATCAATATTAAATAATGTCTCATGGCCAGAGGAGACGTGTCCTATTTCAGCATTTTGCGGGGCATGTGATTTACATATTACAGAATTTTATAATTACGTTCTCAGTTGGTATAACCATTAATTCTTTTGTTTTCTTCTTTCAAAACTTCTAGCGTGGCAACATTAATATTATTATTTTCCCAGAACTTTTAAATAATTTTTTTTTCTTATTTTTTCTAATGAATCATAAGATTGGTAGTGAAAAATTACTTAAAAGATAAATAACTCGACAAAATACCGGAAACATAGTTAAAGTTATCACATCGAATAAAACGAATTAAAATGTAATTTTACGGAGTAAGGTTATCTCAATTTCATTTACATAAATTATAAAACAATACTGATAATGAGCACTTTAAAAATAATCAAACTAATGTACTGATCTGGAATTGCAGGTTATGAAATTGCTGCATTACATACATAATGAATGGCAGTAAATCATATGTAGGTAAAGTAATAACAATAAAAATAATCTTAATAGTAACAATTCACCTTTTAAAATTTATATGTGTGAGGAGCTGTTTTATTTCATGCTTGAAGTACAGTAAAAACAATGCACAATTTTTATTTATGTATTTAGTTATTGGTAGAACTTATAGTAGTAGAGATCGTTAAGGCACGTGAGTTATGATATCGGCAAATGATAACGACAATGGTGATGAAATGATGGAAAAAGAGGCAGAGAAAATTGGAGAAAACCTGCCAAGAGTCAAAAGCTGCTTTGACAATTACAAAACAAAAGATTGTGCAAAGCCATTCGTGATTTAATAGAGATACTTATTATGAAGGCAGGAGAGTGAAACTGACTTTTAAAATTGTGTCTCTACACTGAAATAAAAAAGTCTCAATGTTTTAATTAAGGAAATTAATATGTACGAACAAACAATTACGATACTTTCTCTCTCAAAAGGAAGTGGTCACACAATCGAGCGTATTCGAATGTGACGTGAACACAAAAACTAGGGGAAAATGCATTAGACGAGACTCACCTGCTCAGCAATTGTTCGTACAATATCTTCACTCTCTGCGCCCGCGGCTCTGACCATCTGCGAGAAGACACTCTCCGGGTCCCGCAGCAGCTCGTGGGGTGGGCCGTACTCCTAAAGCAGAACAGGTGTTCGGGGCACCAGACCGTGACAGCAGGAAAAAGAAGAGATTCATGAGAAGTATTAAGACAAGTCAATAGATACATTCTTATTGTACCGAAAAAAAGAACCGTTGGAGTATACCAGATCCATGACACTGTAACAAGGAACCTTGCTACGGTATCATGGATCTGGTATATTCCAACTATTCCTTGTTACAGTGTCATGGATCTGGTATACTCCAACGGTTCTTTTTTCGGTGATAAGAACCAAGAGGAAACGGTATGAAAGGGAAAGTAAATAGTACTAGCAAATGGACGACCTTGAAGGGTTAGAGATTGAACATAAGCAGGGCGAATTAAACGAAACGGACCAATAAAATTTCAGAAAACTGTGTAACGTTAGCTGAATAAGTAGAACACTTCGTTACAATCGACGTTCATAGACAAGAAAGTTTGATAGAGTAGAAGCATGGGGTATTGAACAGACTAAGCAAACGCAGACTCTAAAAGGACTGTAAAGTTTAAGAGGTAGTAAGAAGAAAGAGCTGGTCAAGCCAACTTATGAAGCTTCTTGGAGCAGGAAACAAAATGGAGAGATATCATTAGAAAATGAAAAAGGAAATGAAAGCAAACAGTACTGGTAGGATGCGAAAAAAATAATAGACCCAGCAGAAGCTAGTTGTGCTACAACACCACATAGTTCTTTGCATTATTTCTAACTTGTGCTGTATTTTAATATTCAGACAGCCACGAAAATTATACTTGTGCCAGTCTTTTGCTCTATATGTGAAAATAATTATAAAAAAAATTATACCTTTCTAAGAAAAAAATGTAGACGTTTTTGAGAAAAAAATTGTAATTGCACTAACCTCAAATAGAAATTGCGCAAAACCCACTAGACTATCAAAAAGTGTAGATGACCTTATTTAAAGATCTATTTTCATACATTTATATGGAGTAATATACGCATATAGGGAAAGTTATGTAATGCTGCGGAAAGTAGATTTCGAGATTTCAACGGAAATTCACATTTTGGGGTGAATTCCTAGTGCGGGCACATCTCCACAACAATTCATGGCTGACAATTCATTCTATTCGGGGGCTTAAGTCTCTGGGGTGGGTTCCTGAGATTTTCGATTTTATCGTCACCCCCGTAACCGAACATGTACATCGGGCCAACATCCGGGTCCAGTCGGAATCCAATTTGGCCTGGCGGCAACCTTCTCATTCAATGCCTGGTTTGGGCCGCTCCGCCAACTCGGAGCCACTAGCTTTTCTGGCCAGGCCAAGGATTGTTTTACTGAAAGAGAAGTGAAGCCATTTTTGAGAAAATAACTAATAAAAAATTTGCCTTTATGAACGAAAATGAGACCTGCATCATTTCTTAAGCGTTCTTTGTATTATATGAGTACAGTCGACACAAGTTGGAGCCATTTTTGAGAAAACTTTGAAATTCTTTTGAAGTTTCATGTGAAGTTACCCCAAAATGAAAATATCTGTTTGAAAACCGCGTTTAGGCGTTAGCGTCGATCATCGACGGACAGACGGCTATATGTATATACACATACTTACCTACTAACATTAAACATTCTGACGGTAATCGATTTATCGGTATCAACAACCCACGAACATGGATTCTGATTACTCAACGCGTTAGAGGAAGTAACGTTGTACAATACATATAGGAACAGGATTTATCCATTTTTTGTTAACAGGGACTGATAATATGGGTTTTTTGTCACAAAATCACCGAAATCCGCCGCACGATTACAATTCTTTCTTTTCAGTATGTACGTCGTAAGACGAGAAAATAAATAGGCACGTCATGGACCATCTAAGAGAAAATATAAAACGGAAAGCTATTAGAAGAACATCAAGCCAAACAGAGATTCTTGGAGCATAAAGGAAGATGTAAGCATAAAGGGAGCAGCAGAAATAAATGAAGAGGAATATCCAACAGTGATCATTGAAAAGAAATAGGGGTGGTTGGTTAGCAGTAGAAAATGCATGACAGAAGCTAGCAGCTAGAAGCTAGCTAGCTTTTTGACGTAGGAAGCGAAATGGAGACTCATCAGAAGAAACGAACCAAATAGAGAGACTCAGGGGTAACACCAGAAAGTGAACAAAAAAAGCTTACAGAGCTTCTTAGAGTAGGAAGTTAGATGGAGAGATATCAGAAGAAACGAAAGTAATAGAGAGATAGAGATGTAAGGGAAACTGACTGGTAGCAACACAAAGTGAACATGAAAAGCGTAAAGAGCTTCTTGATGTAGGAAGCGAGATGGAGAGGTAGCAGAAGAAAGGAACCCAGCAGAGAGACATAACAAGAAAGATTGAGCGGTAACAGCAGAAAGGGAGCATGAAATGGCAAGCAAAATAGAGAAGCAGCATCAGAGAAGGATGGGAAGCAGAGAGCGAAGACGAGCTTGTTGGCGAGGGAATGGAGACGGAGAGGTCGCAGCTGTTCACAAGAAGCGAAGAGAGGCAGCGGAGCGACTCACGGCGAGGCGTCCGGCGTCGAGCACGAGCACGCGGTCGCAGTCGGCCACGGTGTGCAGGCGGTGCGCCACCGTCAGCACAGTGCACGCGCCGAACTGCCTGCGCAGCGCAGCCTGCAGCAGGGCGTCTGCGCGCGGGTCCACGTTGGCCGTGGCCTCGTCCAGCACGAGCAGGCGGCACCTGCGCAGCAGCGCGCGCGCCACGCACAGCAGCTGGCGCTGGCCGGCGCTCAGCTGCGCCGCCGCCGCGCCCGCCGCCGCCCCCAGCGGCGCGTCCAGCCCCTGCGGAGGCGCGGCGAGCGCGCGCAGCCCCACGGCGTCCAAGGCCTCCCAGAGCGCGGCGTCGGGCAGCGCCCCCTCGGGGTCCAGGCTGCGGCGCAGCGGGCCCGAGAAGAGCGCGGGCTCCTGCGGCACCACGGCGACCGCGCGGCGCACCGTGCGCATGCGCAGGCGCGCGCAGTCCGCGCCGCCCACGCGCACCTGCCCGCCGGCCAGCGGCGCCAGGCGCAGCAGCGCCGCCAGCAGCGACGACTTGCCGGCGCCCGTGCGCCCCACCACGCCCACCTTGTGGCCGGCGCGCACGCGGAAGGACAGGCCGCGCAGCGCCAGCGCCCCCGTGGCGCCGTAGCGCAGCTGCACGTCGCGGAACTCCACGTCCGCCGGCGATGGCCAGTCGGCGGGCAGCGACGCCTCGGCCTCCGCGCAAGCGCGGGCTGTCAACAGACACGAGATTTATTCACTAGTGATTCACCGCTCTTCAACACCTAAGACTATTGGTTCCGTAAATGTAGTACATGTTTAGTTTCAGTACGTGGGCGCAATCTTGGTTGCTGGATGATGAAATTTGGCCTACCCATCGGCTTGCGTTGTTTTCCCCAACCAGTTATCTCTCACTGTTGTGGTATCGCCCCAGCCACGACAAGCTCCTGACTGGTCTCCCGACTAGCGTGTAGTGTAGTGCTTGAAAGTGTGTGTGTGTGTGTAAGCGATGAGGATAGGACAAGTAAGAGGAAGGAAAGTTCGCACGCTACTCTAAGAAACAGCGCGACGTCCGGCCTTGCCAATTCACCTTCCTCGGCGGAGAGCGCCTCCTCTTGGGGCATCGCCAGCACACTCCGCGTGCGCCTCACGGCGCCCGCTAAGCTCTGCAGCTCCACGGCGTTGTCCACCAGCACGCTCATGAGCACGCTGCCCGCCACGCCCAGGTAGAAGACCAGCCCCAGCGCTGCCGCGGCGCTCTCCGACCCTGCCAACAGGCGTCGGCGCGGCGCACGTTGCGACCAGATCAGTACGGATGGATTGACTGATTGTTAGAGATTCAGGGCGCGTCAACTACCAGGGTCCTTAGTTCCTTAAGTGTAGGGCGTGTTTTTGCTCGGGATGTGGCGGTGGTCTTTCCCTGCTGAAGGGCGAGACCTAATGTCGGCTGGCTGGGTTTTCCCTTACCAGGTATCTCCCACCTGCACAGTACCACCTCAGCAGGGACAAGTTCTATGCTCCCGACTCCCGGCTGGTTCGGCATGTGTTGTCGTGCAGTTGCCGTAGGCGTAAGTGTAAGGGGTGTGTAAGACAAGGAAGAAGAAAGGAAGCGCGGTCCGTAGGTTGTTTGGTAGGGTACTACTCCGGCATTCCCTGTGTAGATGGAGAAACCACGAAAAACTACCGAACGATTGGTACGGGATACTATGACCACCAACCACAACCACCGCCACCGCGCCACCGCCAACGCCACCGCCCGCGCACCGGCCACCGCCACCGCCACCGCACCCGCCACCGCCACCCTGCTACACGCTAACTCGCTACCCTCGCTACAGCTACAGCTACAGTAGCTACCGCTACCGCTACAGCTAACGCTACCGCTACTGCTACAGCTACGCTACAGCTACAGCTACACCGGCTACAGCTACCGCTACTGCTACCGCTACCGCTAACGCAGCTATCGCTAGCAGCTACCGCTACGCTACAGCTAGCTACGCTACCAGCTACCGTACCCTGCTAACGCTACCGCTATCGCTACAGCTACACACGCTACAGCTACCGCTACCGCTACCGCTAACCGCTACCGCTAACGCTACCTACGCACAGCTACAGCTACAGCTACGCGCTAACCGCTACCGCTACCGCTATCCGCTACGCGCTACCTAGCGTACAGCTACAGCTAACAGCTACAGCTACCGCTACCGCTACCGCTACAGCTACAGCTACAGCTACCGCAACCGCTACCATCATCACTACATGGTGCATCTGACAAATTAGACCACGAGGTACGCATTGCCTTGTCATTGGGTCCGGGGATTTGGAGCATTCGCTCAGAGATGTACTGTGAATCTGCATCGACATCTAGGCAGCAAGACTTTAGCCCCGGCAATAATCAGGACGAGTTCGACGCCTCCACATAGCAGGTGCCAGGTCTTGCCTCCTAGGTGCGGAGTCGGTTCAATTACGTTCAAGTTCTTTCTAAGCAATGCAATCTCGTTAATTGAATTGAACTGTTGTGGTCATCTTTACGAAATGAAATTTTGGTCCTTTTGATTTTGTCGAACAATTTTATAGACTGTTTTTTTTTGTAAATTACTAATTAAGTTTTAAGTTTAGTTTTCCTGTATTAATAAGTCACCACTCAGACATGCATTTTATATAGAGTATAGTCGTTTTTTAATTGTTTTGTTTTTCATTTTCGTTCTTAGACCGTTAGTTTTAGTTTATTATTTTTCCAAGAGGCATTATCACTCGCTTTTCATCTTCATTTATTAAATTAATACTTAAGCCTATTTCACTTCTTCATTTATCATTCGGCTGATCCTATCATTTCCTCTTACGAGGTGGTTTTCCAGCCCTTTATTTTAGTTGCTCTCTGGCTACATCGTGGAGCTGCCGGAGGTCGATGCGTGTGTGTGTGCTGTGCGCGCATACAGCCAACAGTAGAGTCCACGTTGTTGGCTCATCATCATGTATGGCGCCGTGTGACAGGTGGGTAGGAAGTGAATACCGCGTCTCCATGCGGATTTAAATAAAATTTGTTTTCCATAGTGAGTTTTTTCATTAAAATCATGTACATTAAAAAATAGTTTACACGCAATATGTGAAATTTAAAAAATACAACAACAGTATTTTCTCAAAAATGTCTCCAAATTTTTTCTTTAAACTTTTGGTAGGGATAGTGTTAAATGTTCTCTATAAGATGACATTTACGCCATATTGATATATGCTTAATGTTTTCAAAAATTACAAAAAGATTAACTTTTTTGACTTACCTCTCATATTGATAATATTTATATTAGCGGCAATTTGTTTACATTATTGTATTAGTAAGTTCACTGCTTTCAATAATATATAAAGTTTCGTGAAAATCAACTGTTTTCTCTGAAAACTACCTCAAAACTCAGCATTTTCAGAAACACTCAAAAGTCATTTTCTCAAAAACGGTTCCAAATTTTTTCTTCACACCTTTCAAATGGATAGTGCTAATTGCACTCTTTAATATCACGTAAAGTTCATTTCGGTGTATTTTTGTTTTTTCCAAAATTACACAACTGTAAATTTTTTCAAAGTTCTCTTACACCGTTAATATGCACATTTCCAGCAATTTGTAAACATTATTGTATTTTTGAGTTAAAGTGCTTAAAATGACTTTAGATTAAGCTTTTCGAAAACTCAAAAATTTACTGTAAAAAAGAACGTTAAATTTAGAATTTAGAGTAGCGCATACATTTTTTTAAAAGTTGCTCCAAATTTTTCAAAGAAAATTGAAATTTAGGATGAAGATTTACTGTTATTTAATAATCTTAAAAGAATATTTACGCTCTACAATTAGGAAACAGCAAAAATAGGAAAATGTGAAAAAATGTACTTTCGCAGCGATAGATCGCAGCAGATAGTATGTAGCAAATTCGAATAGCTAACCAAGATCAAAGGAAATTAAAAACTAATACGGGAAAGTTTGTGCCATTCTGCAGCACCTCAAGTTTTAAAATGTTTACTGTAAAATGTAAAATGAGTGCTAGAATGAAAGCGTTGAAAGCAAAAGTAACTTGCTATGGCAACGATTGCAATTGAATGCCATTTACACACATAGATTCATCATTACTAAGCACACTATTAGTCATGCTTGCGACTGAAAGGTTACTTCTTAAAAGGATTTCAGTCATTTCTAGATAATTGACATTATGCTGTGTATAATTTAGATGAGAGGTTTCAATGCTATGGATGAGATATTAAATATTTATAATTTACAAGATAATAATCATTATTCCATTTTATTTTGAAAAAAAGTAATAGTAACTGTGCTATAGTTTGTTTAGGATTATGTACGATATGATTCGTTTGTGCGCTTTTTATTTACTTTTTTGATGTGTACTCTTAGAAGTACTCGTAATTAACTTCGAGAAGTTGTTTCGTATATTTTTAAAATTCTTATATACCAAAAATATTATATTATTAATTATTCTAATTTCTAAACTTCTTTTATGCTCCATCATAACGGAACCTTTGTTGTTAGGTCTTGTTTCTTTCACTCTGCTTCAGCATCAAAATTCTATTATGACATTTCGTGTACCAATATTTCAGTTAAGTTTTGTGACAATCAAAACGAAATTATTTCTAGCGGATAATTTTTAATTTTGGGAAAAGCAACTCACCATCATCAGCGAGAAAGAAAATAAGCATGTTGGCGGAGATTAGAAGGGCCCCCAGTAGATTGATGACAAAATTGATGACGGCGTTGGTGGCGTCGAAAGCGATGGAAGCAGATGTTGCAACGTCCTACAAAAGAAGCAAAGACAAATGATTATGCTTTTACTTCGGTTGCCAATTGAACTTAGGAAATACGATTCTTACATGTTCTGGTACCGGGGACTCCTCTTTCTTTTAGAGTTGGACGATGCAAACTTATATCGCGTTTTAATCCACTGGGAAAAGTTGTATATTTTGACATTCCGTTTATTTGGCTTATTTATAATTTTGACTTAAATTTCTTGTTTGCAAATTTCCTCTGACATTTTCCAAACAAAATCAGTTACAGAAGGAAGGGAGCTTAATAAATAGCGTCAATATTATTAATATTGACCAGATGATGTTTGAAGTTTTTGAAAGTGTTCTGTGCACATGATATTCCTATAACCGTTTTCGGTAATATTTTTAGATTTTGTGTTGACTAATGTATACCGGAAAGTCATTTGCAGGACATTCTAGCAACAGACAGCTCTTATTTATTCTAAAAAATATTAAAATTCTATATTTACTCAACAATATTGTATCATGGAGAAGTATTATGCAATAGAACTATTTCTCGATTTTTTTATTTGAGAGATATTTCTAGGGGCGTAATTTCTTCATTCTGTTTCGAAAAGTTTACTATAGCTCTACGGCACAGCTAACATTGTTACGCATGCTTTTTTCAATTGGATATATTATGCAAAAATAACCATCTCACAAAATCACAATATTTGAGTAAATGCCAGAAACGAGTTGTCGAACTCCAATATTGCGAAATAGAATTAACTCGCATGTACGTTACTCTGGAAAACACAACTGCTGGAACCTACCCTCATCTCATATTTACAGTAGGGTACATTTTACTTACGGGACTCAAGGAACGATGTAAGCACACAAGTTCTATGGCTTGGTTCCTTTGGATAAAAGATACTGTGCGAGCTACCGAGCGCCGGAACGAACATTTTTACGGTTCTTTCAACTTAAAATGCAAACCTTTGAAAAAGTAATTTGCAGTACGTGTCACACTCTTCAAGTGAAAAATAACACATATGTTCTCATATGACAGCATACCAAAGAATACCATGCGAATAAAAAAGTCTTTTATAGATTTATTTATTTACCGTAAAAACAGTTAAACTATGTGACGTACTATGGGAAGACGTGCATTCATTGTCCATAATGAGACAAAAATTTGGAGGCTCTTAAGTTGAAGTTGATATTTCCAAGAGAAGGTGAGGGCGACATGCTGTTGAAGTCGTCAATCAAGACAATCCCCTGCCACTTCGGTCTGACGGAAAATACATTACACTTGGAAAAGTAGACAATCAATGCTCCATTTAATACCCCAATCATTTAATTACTCCCAAAGAACGCTCCTTTCTGACGATGCAAATGATGCTGATGACGATGCAAATGATGATGATGTAGGTGATTTTGAATGTCTTCCTGATTTCGATATTAAAGACAACTGATGTTATTAAAGTAGGAAGTAGGATGCAGGAACAAGATAGACTACAAATTGATTTTATTATCAATAAAATAAAATCAATTTCTAGTCTGTCTGGTATCATTTTCTGGTAATGATGAAATGAACTATACTATTTCATGAGATAATGTACAAAAAAAAGTTATTATAAAAAAGATCATTATCCCCACAGTAAGTTACTGAAAACTGTACATATATACTTTGTGGAATAACTATGGTACTGGGAAACTATGCTCACATGCAACACTCAAAATAAAATCTTCGTAAAATATCAAAGAAATTTATAATGCAGTCCTAAGTTCGAAGTTCTGTTTCTCATTTCTGATGTCATGTGACAGCATACCAAAGAATACCATGTCACTTGAAGAATAAGAATTTGTCAAAGAATACCATGTCCTTTTTGCCTAATCATGTCCAATTGCAATCGCAATAATACAATATAATCGTTGACAAAGTTGTAAGTGCTTATATTTTTCCTCCATCGGTTACCCAATGTAATTGCTTCATCAGATGAAGAACTCGATGTTTCAGGCACCCTACCAGAACATTACGTATTTATTAATCAGTATTCTCTTTCAGTTTTTCTGGGTTTCGATGATGACGGTAGTGTCATTCATATTTTCTAGCTCCAGTTCAGACCACTTAGTATCAAATATTACAGGTAGTTTACAGTTTCAATGGTGTTACTAATCCAAATCACAGTCTCTTCTTTTATTTCAACTGACACAATTTTCTCAATCTATCCTTTTTATTTAAACAAAATATTTCAAATTGTTCAATTGATTCAACACTTGTTGATTGATTAGTTTGTGGGCACACTATTTTTGAAATGACTTTTAGTTCAGTATGTGAATTTATAACGTGCACACATTTGGTTTGGACAAAATGGGCTGAGTGTGACGCGAAACAATGTCTGCTTAATTGTTATCTGTAGTGGGCAAATAATTGAGCGCGCGATGCTTGAAATATTACTCAAGACAGAGTGATTTTAAACAGGATGAAGTAATATACCGTTTGCCATATGAATACACTTTTAACTTCTTTGCATGACGGAACTAGAATTTTACGATACATTTATATTGTAAAACGATATTCAAAGAGCATTATCGTGTGTAATCACGTGGGTTTTATCGTACAGTCACTTCATTACGATCAATTAAATTTGTTCTCAACTGTGGCGAAACATTGTGCTGTTAACTCCATAATCCCTTGATGCAACATAATTGTGGCAGCTCTAGTTGAGAAAATGAAAATTAAGAAGACGCGAAATTACGGTAATTTAATTTTAGTAGCTCAACTTGCCAGCCAATTACTAAGTAGTTCCATTTAACGTAGTCTTAGAACGAACGTGGTGCAAAAGTCATTAAACACTTCATCCAGTACAGGTCATGAGGTTGTCTCTAACATGCATCGTTTTGTTTAATCTGTGCTTGAACTATTAGTTATGACGAGGAGAGAATTTAGGGACACACAATGGGTGTTCATCCCCTCCCACCTGTCGAGCCTCGAAGATGTCTTTGAACATGTGCTGACGCTGAAGTGAGCGGATGGTAGCCAAGCCGTCAAACGTCTCAGACACGTGGGACAGCACTGGCTCCATGCCTGCAACACAACGCACACATATGTGGGGGCTTTTACGACTTCGTTGCACCCAACAAGCATTTCGTATAAGGTGAAGCTGTACTCATTGCGAGGGGATTCGCTAGAAGAAATAATAGGAAAAAAAGATCCTGGGAACATATGTGCGAAGATTTCTTTCCGAGAAGGACCATTTCATACTTTAGAAACTGTAGTATCCTTGTACCCGGGATCTCAGTGCGTTAATCCAAAATTGGAGGAGACTTATGGTCCTTAAATATATTAGAAGCTGTAACACAGTTAAATTTACAAAAAAATAATTTGTTTTTACATTGTCTTTAATTAATGAGATATTTTAGTCCAAATGTTCGTATGGCAGTTTCATGAAATTTGCTCTCAGAAAATTTGTCGACAGAATGAAGCAACATTCTTTAGTAATACAGATTCTGTCTCGCAGAGAAACGAGCTTTGGAAAATGATGAATTATTCTCCGGGTATGAACGGGTCAAATAATTATATGTACTGCCTTGAAAATTATTGCGAAACAATTTGAATATCACGTTATTACAATTTAGTACGTGACTAATTATTTATAATTTTTTAAAAATAATTAACTGAGACAATATAAACAAACAGAATAAAGAAGGAAAAATTAATAAATGTATACTCGCGACACCTCTTGTAGTCATCTGAGTTACAGATCCTGTTCTATTGTTGGCTCGACAGCCTGATACGGGGCAGGGTCGACCAGTAGTGGCCCAGCCTCTCGGCCATGGGCTAGGATGTTCGTGTGGTTAGCACGAAGTCATCCCTCCACCGTACATACAGGTTTTCACAACCTTAGTGGATTTTCGCATCGTCGCACAGCAATAGGAACGGGGACATTTGAAACGAAAGCGGACAGTTATAATTTTGCCCCGACCAGGAATCACACCCGCGAGCCACCGATGGCTCAGAGTGACAGATCCACTCGAGAAGAACAGTCCTCGTGAGCGACGACGGCCGCAGCACGGGTGCTTACATTGCGCCTGCAGGTGGGCATACTTCTTGGGCACGAGCGCCAATTTGACGGCGACGAGCGCCGATCCGCCGACGAAGACCGCCAACGGGATGACGGTGCGCCACTCGCTGACGAGCACCACTGCCAACAGCCCCACCAGCATCCCTAGCAGCTGGAGCGGCGTGGAACAAAAGAAAATATCAAGTTGCTTTCACTAACAAACCGAAAAATGAAACAAAACGGGGTAGTATGATTAGGGGGCGGGTTATGATGATCTAAAACATCGCCATAATTGATCAATAAAATGCTCTTAAAATGTTTTTTAAAATGCCCTAATATCATAGAAAAACGACGTAAAAAATTTGATCAAAATCAATGAACGTTGAACTACTCAAGCTGTTGGATGTTACTGCTGTAATCGAAGCTTAGTCCTTTCATTAAATTAAATTTAGCTTGCAAATTTTTGTTTTGGATTGTTCTTTACCAGGAAATCATTATCTTTAGTTACCGCAAAATCGGTTGAACCGTCAATGGAGCTGAAATTTCATCATAGGAACCTTATTTTACATACAGAGGCTTACATTACAATTTTTGAGTGAAGAAATTGAATAAGTTAATTAGGAATTCTGTGGCAAATATTTGTTGCATTGCGTAAATATTATTTGAAACAATTACCATTAAAATGGCATTAAAATCGATGACGTCGGCAAAAATGTTTTCAAAATGATGGAAGAGTTAAAAAATGACATTTCAGCCGAAATCAAAATTTCAGACGAAAAATGTAAAATATGACATATAAAAATTCTTCATTTCCCTTTTTTCATAACAAAATTAATGTCTATACCAAAATACATTCTTATAAAGTGAAAAAAATAACATTTCATTAAAATCTGCCTCGTAATGATGATTATTTCGTAGCTGGTCGCGGTATGCAATGGTGAAATCCTTTGCCGAAATGTCACCCCTGAGGACACCAATCTGGGAGGGTGATTGTGCGTTCCTGTTGTGTGACTAGTGGGGTGGCTGCTGAACAAGCACGACCAGCGTTGCGTTCCCAGCTTGCATCAATACCTGAAGTGACGCTAATCTTACTACAATACAAGTATGCTATTCTGTGATTTTGTGTGTTTATATTGAGTGTATCTCGTGACAGAATATGTATTAGTTATATTGTACATTATTATATTGTACATTGTTATATTGTGATGATAGAATTACTTTTAACACTAGTTGTTTGCCCCCAGATAATGCCAATTCATGTAATTAATTTAACAATATACAAAACACAAAAAAAAATATTGTCAGCCCCTGGTGAACTATTTTCGCGCGAAGAAAAGTATAATAACGTTTACATTAGAATAAGATAAATGTAGTAAGTCACGAGAGCGCGTGATTCTCATGATAAGTATTGACCAAACAAGTAACTTTCCTTGTAAATAAAATTAGCATTAAAGAGTTTCTAAACGAAGTATTCGTTGGGGAGAGTATTTTAGTACCATTTGGACAGAATGTGTTTGACTGGAAAATGCGATGATTCTGTATGTATTACTTGACCGAATAAAATAACTAGCAAACGGTCAGGAATTTCGACGTGCTCACCGTGACATACGCGCGTTTAGGTCTTTTAATGTTGGGAATGAAATTTTTCTCAAATGACTCACAGAAACACGCTCAAGCAAAGGCGCCTAAATGAGGCCTATAGTGACTGTTGTTGCATCTTAAATTAACGGCCACGAACAAGAGAGGTGCGACACACTTGGGCACACTTCGTCGCTCCGCAGACGGAGGGTGCGGGAGAGCCGGGGTACTATATTTCTATTTTTTTAAGTGGCGTCTCAAAGCCGAAAAAGGGAGAGGGAAGGCAGTCTCCAATAGGGAGCTGCAACGTCACTGTAGCTCTCACTTTTAGACGCTATTGGAGTCTACCTTCCCTCTCGTGTTTTCATGCGTGGTCTTGAGACGCGACGTCAAAAAGCCGAAGTGCAGCGGGCGGTGGCTGCGGGGCCACACCTCACCCCTGCGACGGCGTCGGAGGAGAGAGGCGGCGGAGGGGGGATAGGGACAAGGAGGATAGGGGCAGGGCCGTCGCGACGCAGTCCATTACGAGAATCTGAGCGTGTGGATCAGTCTTCAACCTTTTAGAGGGTAATGTTACCCGGCATATAATCCTCGAACTTGTGTTTGGTTTACAGTTTACTGGGCGTTATTTCGGTACATCTCCTGAAACTGAGACGGCTTGGCTCTGTATTCTGTGTCACGAGTTGGGTCTGGAGGCTAGCTGCAGTGTAATATAAAGCTTTTAACCTGGCTTCTGTTTTTTTCATTTCTACTTTACAACATAGCCTAAGAAAATGGGGGACACAGAAAAATAGAGAGAGAAATATATAGAGAAAAATAGAGAGAAAAAGCGGGTGGGCGAGTGAGAAAGAATGAGAGTAGTGCAAGGGAGAGAGAGAGGGAGAGAGATAAAGTGAATCACAGTAAGAGGGTGAGAGAGAATGCGAGAGAGTATGAGAGAATGAGGGCGCGTGCAACGAGAGTGAGAGGGAAATGAGAGCGAATGAGGATGAAAGGGAATGGAAGAAAAACCGAGTATCAGAGAAAGAGGAAGCTGGAGACAGAGAAAGCGACAGAGCAAGAGAGATGAATGAGTGTGAAAGATGATACAGGCAAAGAGGAGAGAGTGAGAAAGGGGGGAGGACGTGCAAGAACGAAAAGGAGAGAACGGGGGAAATCGGAAAGACAACAGCGATATTATTGCCTGATATTACGCTCTAAGAAGAGAGAGAGAGAGCAGGGAGAGAGGAGAGAGGGAGAGGGAGAGGGAGAGAGAGAGGGGGGAGAGAGAGAGGGAGGGAGCGGAATGGGAGAGAGACGAGGGAGTGAGGGAGAGAGCAGAGTGGAGAGAGAGAGGGAACGGTGGGGAGCAGAGAGAGGGGAGAGAGAAGGGGAGACAGAAGAGGGGGGAGACATGGAGAGGAGAGAGAGAAGGGGAGAGAGAGAGGGCGGAGAGAAAGAGGGGGGATAGAGAGAGGCGGAGAGAGAGCGGAGAGAGCGAGAGAGGATAGAGAGAGAGGGAGAGAGAGAGGGAGACGAGAGGGGGATAGAGAGAGAGGGGAGAGAGAGCAGGTGGGAGAGAGAGAGGCAGGGAGAGAGAGAGGGGGTGAGAGAGAGCAGGGTGAGAGAGAGAGGGGAGAGAGAGAAGGCGGGAGAGAAGAGGGAAGAGAGAGAGAGAGGCGAGAGAGAGAGGGGGGAGAGAGAGAGGGGGAGAGAGAAGAGGGGAGAGAGAGAGAGGGGCGCGGGAGAGAGAGAGGGGGAGAGAGAGAGGGCGGGGGGAGAGAGACGAGGTGGAGAGAGAGGGGGAAGAGAGAGGGGGAGAGAAGGGAGGAGAGAGAGGCGATGAGAGAGGAGGGGAGAGAGAGGGGGAGAGAGAGGGGGAGAGAGAGGGGGACGAGAGAGGGAGAGAGAGGGGGAGAGAGAGAGTGGGGAGAGAGGGGGAGAGGAGATGGGGGGGAGAGAGAGAGGAAGAGAGAGAGGGGGAGAGAGAGAGGGAGGACGAGCAGGGGGGAGAGAGAGGGGAGAGAGAGGGGGGGAGGAGAGGGGAGAGAGAGGGAGAGAGAGGGGGAGAGAGAGGGGGAGGAGAGAGGGAGAGAGAGGGGGACGAGAGAGAAGGGGAGAAGAGAGGGGGAGAGAGAAGGGGAGACGAGAGTGGGAGAGATAGGGGGAGCCAGAGAGGGGAGAGAGAGGGGGAGAGAGAGGCGGAGAGAGCAGGGGAGGAAGAGGGGAGAGAAGAGGCAGAAGGGGAGAGAGAGGGGGAGACGAGAGGGGGGAGAGAGGAGAAGAGGGGAGAGAAGCATGGGGATGAGAGAGAGGGGAGAGAGAGGGGGAGTAGAGAGGGGAGAGAGAGGGGAGAGAAGAGGGGCGAGTGGAGAGAGAGGGGTAGAGAGAGGGGAGAGCAGAGGGGGAGAGAGAGGGGGAGAGAGAGGGAGAGCAGAGAGAGGGGGGAGAGGAGTGGGGAGAGAGGGAGAGAGGGGAGAGAGAAGGGGGGAGAGAGGGAGAGATAGAGGGGGAGAGAGAGGGGCGCAGAGAGAGGGGGAGAGGGAGAGGCAGAGAGAGAGAGGGAGAAGAGGAGAGAGAGGGAGAGAGAGGGCAAGAGAGAGGAGAGAGAGGTGAGAGGGTAGGGGGAGGGAGGGAGAGGGAGGGAGAGGGAGGAAGAGGGAGGGAGGAGACGGGAGGGGAGGGAGGGAGAGGAGGAGAGGGAGGAGAGGAGGCGAGAGGAGGAGAGGGAGGGAGAGAGAGGGAGGAGAGAAGGGAGAGAGGGAGAGAGAGGGAGATGGGAGGAGGGGTGAGGGAGAGGCGAGAGGCGAGAGGGCAGAGGAGAGGGAGAGACAGAGAAGAGGAGGCAAACGAGACGCACACTGAGGCACCACCACCGAAGCGGCGACGGCAGGCCTCCGTTTCCAGCCAGGCGGATGTCGGCGGAGAAGGGCCCCAGCAGCTCGCCCTGCGGCCGCATGCTCGTAGAGCTTGAGCGGCTGCAACGCAGGGGCGCGTCGCAGCGCGGCGTCGTGCAGGCGGCGCGGCGCGCGCGCCACACGCGGTCCCAGCACCAACACGCGCGCGTACGACAGCGCCGCCAGAACAACCACCGCACCCGCGAACGCCCCCACGTGTGAGCCCCGCGCCCCCTCGCCCCACCACGCCTCCGCCGCTTGCCTGCGCACCATGACGCCACACGTCACCACAGCACGGCCATGTTGCATTGTTGCATGGGGAGAAAGAGGTTTTTGGAAGTGGTTCAAAGTGACAATTTTCAACCGTAATCAACCAAAAATAACACGATAAGGTGTACAATATGTAATATTTAAAAGATATGCTTCATAAATCTGTTTCAATGTTTTGTAACGAGGTAGTAATTTTGGTATCTGGCTGATGGCGCATGTCCTGCCTAGAGTCTCCCCCCCCCCCGCTGCGCACCACAGCGCGGTACTCGCCTCAACTCGCCAAGCCCGTTGGACCTGCTTCTTCACCTCAGCGCTTGCAAAATTTAACACAAACTTATAACGAAATTCGAATGAAAGGGTATGCCAGCATAAGCGCACCAAGGGAAGTCGGAATTTGAGAAAATTTCGCGTACTACGAAAATCAATTGTGTGTAATTAAGTTTATCGAAAATATGATTTGTATGTGAATATTCTCCCACAAGGTCGCTTGTAGCGGCTGAGACCGTCTCTGCAAAAAGCCTTTTTCAGTTTAAGTCCGAAATGTTTGGTGACTAGGAAACGAGATTTCCTGCGGGCGAGAACTGTCCGAGAATTTGATTTTACGTGGCCCCTGACAAGGATATTACCCGCGCCACAAGCCTGATATCATACCTTCCTAAATCCGTGAAAACCACCGCCCCCCGCAAACAGCAAGGCAGCGCGCGCGCTCACCAGTTGCCGATCCAGAAGTCGAGGACGCAGCGCACCAGCTGCGGGGTTTGGACGAGCGTCAAGGTGAGCGCGAGGACCCAGACGCCGCAGCCGGCGCGCAGGAAGAACCACAGCAGTGCCAGCAGCCCCTTGGAGCCCGCCGCCTCGGCCTCGCCCTCGGCCTCGCCCTGCCCCGCCTGCAGG
Organism: Gryllus bimaculatus; assembly: GCA_017312745.1. Taxonomy (NCBI): domain Eukaryota; kingdom Metazoa; phylum Arthropoda; class Insecta; order Orthoptera; family Gryllidae; genus Gryllus; species Gryllus bimaculatus. The sequence goes on from BOPP01000156.1 coordinate 290,484, forward strand.
GCCCAACGACCACAAATCAGCGTTCCCGTACATTCAGAAGCAGTACTAACGCACGTAAGCCTGTGCGCATATGCAAATTAACGTAGCGGTACAATATGGGGAAACGACGCTCTGACAGAATTATCAGATGCAAGCACGTGACTTGGGTTACTCACTAAGTCACATGATCACGCTATATGGAATTTGCCCCCAATTTTGAGAAAGAGTGCGTTTTAATTTCCTTTGTTTGTACGATTCCGGGCACTTGGTTGCCTCTAACATCATAACGCTTTACGACACGCTGTGCAAAAACTCGCCAATGAAACAATGGGGAAAGAGCATGGTGCCGTTTCATTCGATGGGACCACTCGGAAGGGTGAACTTACACTTGAAAGTGAACTTGAACATAAGTAAAATCTTAACGAACGTCACGTAAAATTAGAATCAGACATGCTAGCTCAAAGTAATACTTTATGTCGTGGCGAGATAGTTTTATGGAGATGGGCCAGTACAGTATAACACAATACTTCGGATTATAAAACAGAGGAAATGAAATTAACGGCTATCCATGAATACGATTGCTGATTGCTAAACTCCAATTGATCCATCAACTATTATTGAGAAAATTTCATTAAACCTCGAGATACGTAGATGTTGCATCAGGGCTCGAATTAGGCTGTATCATCATTAGAGGGGAAACTAGGAAAATGTCGCTCTCTCACCTGTTTGCCCTCGTTGGCGACGGGGTTCTGCGCGTTTTCGTCGCTCAGTCGGTGTCCCACAGACGGATCCCAGTCTTCCCCTTCGTCGCTGTCGTCCTCCCCCTGGGCGGCGCTCTCGTCCTCGTCCTCGTCCTCATCCTTGTCCTCCTTCAGCGCCGCGCGCCACCCGGACCCCTCCACCACAGACACCGTCTGCGACAGCGGCCCATCCGTCTCGGGTTTCGTTCGCACGGAGTAAGCTTACTTAAACTGCGCCCGAACATAAGAATTTGCTCTTTGGGTGCATCTAACTTACGTGAAAAATAATTAACTTAAGTGAATATAATTCATTATTATTAACATTATTATTATTATTAACATTATTATTATTATTAACATTATTATTATTATTAACATTATTATTATTATTAACATTATTATTAACATTATTATTATTATTATTATTATTATTATTATTATTATTATACGCTCTTCCATTCCCTAAGTATTCAGAACTTGAGTTACACAAGGTTCCATCAGATTAAATCTGTCCCTATTTACGAAGGGTAAACTTGATTTATAAACAAACGTTTGTATTGACTAAGGACGAACCTTACAAATATCTCCTAAACGAAGCTATATAACTTCTCTTTTATTTGTGTGCTATACGTAGTTCATTATTTCCCTTGAGGCGTTTGCAATGCAGGTATTACATTCTAACACCGCTAAGAGTATTTATAATATAAATTCTAAATTCGACACTTTTAGAGAGCTTAATTTGGGAAAAATATAAATTTAACTTTGTAGTACACCATTTACGTGATATAAAGAAAGTTTTGTGAAGCTTCAGCAAAAATTTGTCGACAGAAAAACTAATATTTGAGTCCCTGGTACCTCAAAATGGATAATATTCTTCATATGCGTAATAAATTATGTCATCATATGTACATATGTATGCATGTATGATGTTAGTACATATGCACTGAATGAATCTCAATACAGTACTCTATCTGTATCTCAATAGTGTGTTTCAATAATATGTTTAACGCTTGTAATTCGCCTGCATCTATGATGTCTTATTTTATTTCCATTTGTAAACAAATCATTCAGTCATTGTCAATTTTAATTTGTAACTTTTGGGTGCATATTGTACTTCATACATGCTATGTAAAAGGTTAATCAGCATAATTTCGTGACTTCCGTCAAAATCCGCTTCCTTCCATAATGAGCGCAATCCCTTCCCCCCTCGAGGAGATCACAACCCGGCGCGGCGTTCCTTCGGACAGAGAAGCGCCCTTCTGTCCGGTACCGCAGCTTCTCTTTTTCAAGGTTGCCTCTTTCTCTGTACAGACGAAGGCAGATGAAGGCTGACGTCGGTACACCCACCACGGGGAGCAATTTACCAGGTATACAAAGGATCAGTGTAGTGTAGTAGACCATACGAGGCATATACTTCCCACTTAAATAGGTCTCCAGACTTCTTTTGTTCAAGCCGACGGATCGATTCACGGGTAGGTTCGACTAATCGATTTCTCCCGGCCGTTTCTTACGGCCATCGACTCGCCCCCGCTCGTACACCATTCGACCCAGCTTTCTTCCTTCCTGCGCTGCCTGTTTCACGCCCTCCCGCTGAAGGACCTTGCCTCGACGCTGCCCTAGCCCCGCTTGCGCCGGCCGCCATGCCGCCGCTGCAACAGGACTTGGATTTCGGCTATGATGGACGTGGCTACGATCCTGGCGGCTCGCATTCTATTGTTGAGTGTGGCACAAAGTCGGTCTCTATTGTAACCACGAGTACTAGTATGGATCTCGTGCCTTTGTCTTACGTTTGTGTAACAGTTGTTATTCTAAATATAATGGGTGTTGTTCTCATTCCTTTAACAAAATTTTGAATGTACATTCGTAACAATTTTAAACATTTATATAGCACCAGCGCAGCTGTTGAATCTGCCGCACAAGGGCAGGGCTGAACTCACGCTGTGGTCAACGGTGACGACAAGGTCTGCGCGCTCGGCGAAGTGCGGGTTGTGCGTGACGAGGAGGCGCGTGGCGCCGCGCAGCAGCCCGGCCACGCAGCGCTCGAAGAGGCAGCGCGCCACGCGCGCGTCCACGGCGGCCAGCGGGTCGTCCAGCAGGTACACGTCCGCCTCCTCGTACACCGCCCTGCGCCACATTCGTCACAATGTACTTCGACACGTCATCAAGACATTTACACGAAGGACAGATACACCAGCAGGTTCAAGTCCACCTCCTCGTACACCGACCAGCGCCACATTCGTCACAACCACACCACATCAAGGCACACGAGGGACAGATACAACAGCAGGCACTCGTCCGCCTCCTCGTTCACCACCCTGCGCCACATTCGTCACAATGTATTTCCACACCTCATCAAGGCATTTACAAGAATAGTAGATAGTAGAGCGGGTATTCGCCGGCCTCCTCGTACACCGCCCTGCGCCACATTCGTCACAACACGCTTACACACCACATCAAGGCACATACACAAAGAAAAGATACTAGAGCAGGTACACATCCGCTTCCTCATACACTTGCACCACATTCGTAATAATGCAATTCCATACCACACAAAGCCACATACACGAGGAGAATATGTTAGAGCAGGTTAACGTTAGCTTCCTCCTTCCACTCCAAATGAAAACCTCGACGCGAGGGACCAAGAATATGTGTGGGGCCTGTACCTGGCGAGGCTGAGGCGCGCGCGCTGTCCGCCGCTGAGCGCTGAGCCGCGCTCTCCCACCGGCGACTTCGTCCCGCGCGGGAAGCGTTGGATGTCCCTGCGCAGGCCAGCACGCGACAGCCGCGTGCGTACCTCTGCGGGCCAGCGGCCGCGCCACAGCACGTTGTCACGCCACGGAGCCTCCGCCCCACGCCCACGCGCCCTGCGCGGCCAGCGACACGCGCCCGCCACGCTCGCCACCGCGCGCCCCGATCGCCCCCGCCGCCCACAGCTCGGCCCGCCAGCGCCAGCAGCAGCGCCGTCTGCGAACAACACACGAAACAAGATACTGACATGGTGTTCTCTCTAAACACATGGGCATTCTAACACTCTCTCCTTACCACCACGCCACTCTTCCCCCTCTACATTAGCCTCGGCCAGCGATAGGAACAAGCGCCATCCAACACTTCCCAAGTGGCCATTACAACCAAAAGACTGACGTTGTCTCCTATTAAACCATATGGACACGACGCCCTTCTACGTCACCCGCCTCACCCCCTCCCACCCACAGCTCGCCTGCCAGCGGAAAGTCAGTACAGCCTGTGAACACAACTGCCAAGGCAACCGCCAGGCAGAGATGGTCTCCCTTAAAACCAATTGGATATGATCTCCTCCTGCACCAGCCCACCACGCTTCGCCCGCCCACACAGCCTTCGCCACCACTTGCAGCAGCAGTCTGCGTACACAATCAACTAACCACGCAACCAACAGTTAGACATTGTCTTCTACTAAACCACATGGGCACGACCCCTACATCATCCTTCCTCGCTCACGACCGCTCACAGCTCGCCCGCCAGCGCTAGCAGCTGCGCCGTCTGCGGACATAACACACATGTCAGACAACCAAGATACTGACATGGTCTTCTAACAGGCAACTAGATACCACCAAAAGAGCACACGTCTGTCACTAAACAACTTTGTATGGTCTTTCCTCACCATGCACATCTAGAGCCACCGTTACCTCACAACGGTCTCGTCCCCATTACGTCCTACGTTTCCTGAGCCCTTCACGTTGACCGAGCGGCAAACACAAAACGTTTAACCCGCTGAACCCTACCAACCCTCTCTCGACACCACCTTCAGTTACAGCACCAGTACCGCCTGGAGAGAGCTAACTGTGACTGATAAACTTTTCTATGCGTTCACAGGCCCCATGATGGCGCACAGATGGCCGGGCGCCAGGCGCAGACACAGGAACTACACCTTGCCCTCTTCCCCTCCCACACGACCTCCTCGCCCTCCTGTATTCCTAGAGTGTCGCTGCCTGGGGTAGCCAACCGTCGCAAGGTTACCTTCCCTGAGCCCACGGGCCCCACGATGGCGCAGAGCTGGCCGGGTGCCAAGCGCAGACGCAACGCGCGCAGCACGACGGGCGTTCCCTGCGCCCAGCACACGTTCACGTCACGCAGCAGAACTGCCCCGGGCAGAAGGGGCGCTGAAATCCCCGGGTTGCCCTTGGCGGCCGGAGGCTCTAGCAGCTGTGAGGGTCGTTCCTTCCGAAGCAGGTAGCCCTGTTAAGGATAACTATATGTTAAGGAAAGTCTACGGAGTTGTACCATTTATAAGAAATCATCCACCTATATATGTTAGGAAAAGACCCCCATATGTTAGGCAGAGAGTGAGAGAAATTTACGTCCCGGATACTTCAAAGAAGTATTATGTCGACGAAATTATTGTTCACAGAATATTTTACACTACAACACACTTTGCTACAGTAAATAACTCGAAGACAATGCTTCATAGACCCTAAAAAGAAAAAAAAAATCACCCGAGATTGTTTTCTTAGTCCTGACTTTATAAATTGGCCTTTTAGTATTTGTAAGGTACTTTGCGAGAGAACCCCTGGCACATAGAACATGTCCACAGCATGTGAAATTACGTTCCAGTATGAAGTAATGCTCTTTTAATACAATAATTTAAAAAGTGCAAAATGTTTGTACAAGTGCAGCAAATAGTTTGAAAATTTATTTATCGCATAGCATATTTTTACGAGAGCATATTGTTTTTGTCGTTCTGAATCAAAATCCCAACACTTTGTCGGCACTTCGGGGTTTGGCTATTATGTTGATATGTAAAGTAGACGATTATTGTAATGCCAGTAATGGGAATGATGAGAAATAAGAGACAGTGCGGATATGAGCCGGCAGAACGTAAATGCAGGGATGAATTTACTTCACGAACAAATTTGTTACAAACGTACCAAAGTTTTTCCCGGTAGTGTTCCCTCTCAAATATTCCTACACAAACGTTATCTAACCAACATTTCATCTCAAATGTACTCACAAAATCTTACCCATAAACCTTACTCACAAAAATTTTCCCTAAAATGTTCGTCAAAATCGTCCTTCAAAATATACCTTACAAATAGTAACCAAAAAACTTTTCTTCCTGAAACGTCTCACATGTTCCCCAAAACTCTTCTTCTTCTTTTACTACACTTTATGGTTTAGGCTTACACCTGTTACGTCCACTCCCTCCATCTTTTCTTGGGTCTTCCCATATCTCTCAACCCCCAATACACGCCTTGCTGTTCCGTCGTGTATTGGTAGAAAACGGTGCGTTCTAATCCCAGTTATTGTGACTTATTCCTTAGTGGAGATACGAATTGTGTTTATAATGTCGTCGTCTGTAAAGTAAGACGTTTTTCAATTTCTGTCTTAAATTTTTTCTGTATTCTATCAGTATGCTCCTTATTTGCCACATCTGTCATATTGTAAAACGCATGCATTACAGAGTAATGCAGAGTACAGAGTACAGACCCATCACGATCAGGTTTTTGCCAATTTCCCTGATTGTCGAGCAAATGCTGAGATGGCCTCTTGTGTTGTTTCTGGCCATAAATGTAACTTCAAATTAATTTCTCCCCATACCACGTCACGCAGAGGTTTTAACTGTTTTTGACGTAAATAAATAAATAAGTAATGAACATTACAAAGAAAACGACAGGGTGGGGATGAAGAAGAATGGTATTATTTAAAAGCTACGTCTTGTAAACTTTTTTCAGTCTTCGTTTTACAAAAAACATTTAGCATTGTTAACTGGACTGATTCATAGTTCTGTTAGGGGAAAACCCGAACATTTACGGAGTTTTGATACGTTATTACATCTTAAATAGGGCTAGGTTTTCTACTCATCCTCTAGTACTTTTATTCCTGTAGTTGTTTTATAAGAGAGAACACCTGAATACGCTTTGCGGACATTAGCCCCTCGGAGACGGCGGTGATGGCGCGCGGGAAGTACAGGTTGAGCGCGAGGTTGAGGTAGTACATGTGCAAGACCATCATCAGGATCTGCTGCAGCGAGGGGCGCAGACCGGCCAGGTAGGCGGTGGCGAAGTAGACGGCGTTGGCCAGGTGGTTGGAGAAGAGCGTCATGGTCTGGAAGACGGCCGCCACGGCCCGCAGCGGGCGCTGCGCGCGCTCCTCCGCCCTGCAACACCCGCGCTTCCGTGCAATTCAATGACGGCCAACGCACCTGCCTGACCACGTCGGTTTCGATACGCTCCTTTCTCCATTTAGTGAAGACGCCATTACTAACAGGCGATTTAAACTTAGCTCAGTGGCTTCTTTTAGGCTTGACTATCTTTTCCGTGTAGTAAAAGTACAACAGTTCAAAGAGCAAGTCCATCACGTTTGGTAGGGGTCGAAGTTACAATGAATCTGCGTACAAACTGAACAATAATATTATACCTCGAGTCACGTCTTGCAAATACCTAGGAATACAGCTAGACAGTAAATTGAGCTAGGAAAATCAAGTCAATTTCGTTGTAGGGAAAGCCTGGAAATCTTTACATTTTGTTATACGGATACTGAAAAAGAGTACAGTGAGAGCCAAAGAACTAGCATATATGTCATTAGCGCGACCCATATTAGAATATGTTAGAACCCATACAGAATTTTGCAGCAAAGGAATCTAGAAAAGGTCCAGCGTAGAGCATCAAAATTTACTTTCAGGGCTACCAAGAATAAAGAGGTATGGGAGTCACTCGAAAGGAGGAGATTAAAGTCACGTCTCTATGCAATGTATAAGGCGTACACAGGCCTTCGAGCATGGAAAGAAATCGATTAGGGAAACCTACATATTTCGGCAGAGCGGATCAAATGCACAAAATTCAGACAATAATTCAGAAAATGGACGTTGGGAAATATTCATTCGTGAATCGAACTATTAGACACTGGAACGGTTTGCCTTTGACAATCTTCGATCCCTTTCCTCAAAGCCTGAGCAAATTTAAAAATAAATTAGTTTCCTGAATGTTGATATGTGTGTTATAAATATATTTAATAGTATTCAGTGAAAGTAACTATGTCGTCAATGTAATTAAGTATTATTATCGTTATTATTATTAATCATGTGCAGTGTAGTGGCGTTGTGAAACTGAGGGAAGTTGTATGAAAGACATTACAACTCGCTGTGTCGCAGTGCGGTGAAGTGCAGTGTGGTGAAGTGGAGTGCTAAGATTGGTGGAAAGTGGATAAGTGGAAAGATTGCACTGTGAAATGTACACGTTAATTTGTAAAGTTTTGTAGATTTTGTAAAGTTGTTAAGTTCTCTAATGTAAAGTTAGTGTACCAAGCCAATGCGAAGTTTTCAAACTTAATTGTAGAATTATTAATAAATCTAAATCTACGACACGGGACAGCCGTCTATACATTCCCTCCCAAGGGATTCGAAGGAATTTTTCGTTCTCAAATATCCATAAATTCGATCGGGTTTGAACCCGCGAACTAGGCCATAACAATATCATGTTCTAACCGTTACGCCACCGAAGGCTCATGGTGACGCCAGGAGTAACGTGGTTATCGTGGTCATTTGTCTTCTTGTCAAAGGGCTAAACAAACAAAACGCTTCTTGAGGTCTCGGAGTCGTAATCGGCGGCTTGTCTGTTCTACAGTGCATGGGTTATGCAATGTACATGATTGGCTTCAGATATTGGCAGTGATAATGTCTTAGTGATGGACTGGACTAGATGTAAGTTGTCACCCAGTAATGCGAACTGTCTTGTTATTAAATGGATAGGTTTGTTTTTGAGAAAGAATATCATGTGACTATCAAAAGATGTCGACATCGACAAGGAGTCGATGACATCGATTTTTCGCTAACAATCTCCAAAAATGATGCAATATGTTTACATCACGTCTTAGAAAAAGTAATTTTATATATAAGGAAACATTATGTATCCGCTTTTTCGATTACAGAGCCCAATAAGTTTTTTTATTTATTTATTTTTGTTATTTAAGGTCGCATCAACATCTAGGTCATTAGCGACCACTATTGCTTGTAACGGTATGGTAACTGTGGGTTGACACGATAAATGATGATGATAGGGGGTGAAAGGACGAAACACAATACAACCATGCCCGAGGCGGGACTCGAACCCGCGATCCTTCGGTCCGAGTTCGCTACGGCACTACTGCCTTAGCGATCTCGGCCACCGGATCGGTCCAATAAGTTTTTCTGTCTAAAATTCTCGGTTTTCCGGCGCGATTACAAAACTTTCTCTTCTTACATTCCTAAGAGCTCGAAAGTAAAATAACACTTGAGAGTTTGCTGACCTGCGCGCATGCAACAGCTGCTGCTCGAAGGCGTCCTCCCAGGCCGCCATCTTGATGGCGCGGATGTTGCCCAGCACCTCTCCCAGCAGGCGCAGTCGCTCGTCCGCCAGCGGGCCCACGCGCAGCCTCAGTCGAGCCAACACGCGCCCTAGGCCAACTGCGAACCAGACATGCAGCGCATGCGCACGCGCCAAGGACACGGATAGAGACACATGTACCCAGCCGCAGTGAGGTAACCACGTGACCCAGCCCCTCTGCGCACATGACATGGCCTCATGGGAGTGTGATAGAAACAGCGCAAGCGCATTCGCCAAGGAGACAGAAAACTGCGCAATGCACTCTTAGGAAGGAGACAGCTACACGAAAATCGCTCTTGGCAGCAAAACCGAAATACGATCATGTGATTACTTCAAGGAGACATATAGGGCTGGTAGTATGTACTTACGGCAAGGAGGCGTATAACATCATGTGCTTACAGCCAGGGATATAGCGCATGCATTTCCGCTCATGGTAAGGCGAAGGAGTATTGGCGTGAGTACGAGACAGTCATAATTTGAGCGAGTCATGGTAAAGAGACGTATTGCAAGGTGATTCAGTCGTCGTTGTTCATACCCGGTGATTGAGTACACTAAGCTATTCATGAATGCGAAAGGAAATAGTGTAAAACCTAAAATTAAAAAAAAAATTGTCATTGATCATCTTTTGCAAAAAATGTAGCAAAAAAATTACAGTAAATATTATTCCCTATTGCTATTATTGCCTACGTATTTAACTAATATGAAACGAGAGAGAAAAACTATTACTTCAATGTTATTTAGGATAGTTTATATTAGATATACAACAAACATTTCGCTTTTTCACCTATTGTAACAGAGGCTCTGCAAATATTTCAAATTACCATCACTTTCGTAAACGCAAGAAACGCATCTGTGCTCCGTCGCCTCTGTGACGCGCACAAATTTGCCTAGTTGTACCTTTTTCTGCTGCCACGCCTTAAATGCGTCCAGAAAGGTCATCACGATTGTTGACTTCGGTATCATAAACTCGGTCTTTCAATATTCCCCAGATACGAAAGCGGTGGGTGTACCTAAGTTATAAAATTCAAATACTAAACGCGTCTTAAACGCTCTGGTAAGAAATGAGGACCGAGGATAAATTCATTCATAAAACCAATACGCTGACCGAAACGTTAGCCACCGTGTCAGTGACGCGGCTCGTCCCGTATAGCCTAGACAACACACGAGCATAGTTTAGAGATCAAAACTAAACGACGAAGAGTGTCCAATTTTAGGAAATTCAGTCTATACATTACATACGGGATAAGGTCCCGGCGTATTATCCACGAGGACTGAATTACGTGTATATTTACACAATCATTTACACAGAATATCATCATTTTTATCTCATCTTAAAATGAAAGATGAACGAATAAAAGAAAAGTGAACGAATCTATGCTGCATGCGCTTCCGATTGTACCTTGCAGCGGCGCGCAACAGAGCACGAGGATGACGGCGCTGACGACGGCCGGCCAGCCCGCCTGGTGGTAGAGCATGGCGGCAGCGGTCACCGCGTGGGCGGGGCCCAGCCACAGGAAGTGCGCCCGCTGGAAGGCCGAGGGCAGGCGCGCCGCGTCGGCCGCCAGGAGCGACACCACCTCGGCCGCCGCCCCCGGCCGCAAGGCGTCCGCCCCCAGCCGCAGCGCCTGCGCAGGCGCAGCTCAGCAAACGCAACTCCCCGCCAACGAAACGCTGACTTTTAAGGCCTAGTGGACGCTTCGCTACGCGTGTCCAAGTGGGTGATGAAATGTATGAAAAAGTACAGGTTTCTACAAAAACAGCTTATTGCGCTTTTTCAGCGTTACAATCCAAAAGTCGTTAACCAATCACACAATAATAAAGCCAGGTCTACCAGCCGCTAGTAAAGAAAGTACCAATTCGTAGTTCTTTGCCATATTACAATAAACATAAGTGCGATGAAGTGAAGTGTGGTGAAGTGGAGTTCTATGAAAGATTGCGCGGTGAAATGTTCAAGTGATTTTGTAAAGTTTGTAGATTTTGTATAGATGTTGAGTTCTGTAATGTTAAGTTAGTGTATCCTGCCACCACGTTCTCACACTTAATTGCAGAATTATTAATAAATCTAATATAATCTAATGTATTTAACTGGAGATGTAGCAGTTTGTGTCTCAATCAACAAATGTCCAACGGAATAAACGAAGCACTTGGCGTGGTCAGCGTCACAATAAGAGTTTCTAAGTGCCCACTATCTCAGCCACCGACAATTCTGTCTTTCTAGGAGCCAGGCTGTCCATTAAATATCGGTCGTCGCGGCTGTCCTACTCTTGCTGCGGTGGCTAAATGTCTGATAGAGCGGGTTGTGCCTCGCTTCTCTGTGTAGTTCAGTAGAGAGTGCGCGCGCCCGCAACTTCAATGTCAACTTTACACACAGCAGATGTCGACGTTCTTATGTTTTGCAACGTGCTTTTAGGAGGTGGAGAACGTCCTGCTACGCGTGTCCAAGAAGGCAGCAAGGATCCGGTATTGGAAGACCGATGGGAAGTCATTAATTCAATAGGAAGAACAAGAGAGAAGGGAGGAGAAGAAAAATATATAGTACTGTTATAACCTATATTAACAGTCGCAGACAAATGCTATTCTCATACCCCTAGAACCTCGATAGGGGAGGGGGTGAACGCTAGCTGCTCGAATAAATTGGTAAATAACTGAAAGAATATATATTTAAGAACTAATGTTAGTTTATTTAACAAATACTTTACACTCGTTTCTTCAAGTGTGTGTCCAAAGAATTTCAGGTTTTGAGATAAGGCAGAGGTACACACATTTGTAATATTTTCTGTACTTGCGGTCCCTTCCGCGGGGACCGATAGCCACGATCCTTGTCTGAAGAACTATTTCAACTTTTCCACAACGTTTCTACATTAATAGGTACTAAAAGGGAGACTGCAATGTGTTTATGGGTTGTAAGTGTATGACGGAGTTTCTACGAAACGATTACTATTTTGACGATTTACAATTGATTTTTAAATATGTGACAAGCAGTTGAAAGAGGAAAATCACTATTAGTATTCAGAAAGTTTCTAATACTCGTAATGAGTGCCATATTTAATAAAACACAACTTCCGAACTTCTTACAAAAATCCTCTGTTCCTTCCGTCGTGCCTCGTCCTAAAGTGATATGCGACTGTTAATCTTTTCTTCACCCACTCTAGGCTATTGTAACGTTACTTTATTGTTTAACCTTCTACTAGAGGTGACCAACCTGCAGTGTTTTGAATCAATTGTAGAGGAAATTATACATCCCTTTACAACAGGCACTGTAAGTATAACTGGATCCATGTTTATACTTTCCACATTAGAATTCTCATACTTTCCTCATCACTGGAGCATGGAAGTTCACGTATTTATTTTACCTAAAATGGGTAGGCAAATAGTCATTTTTTTTGCTAAAATAGACATAAAAAAGGTATTCATTCTAACTAAAGTAAGAGTGTAAAGAGGTATATACCAGTAAAATAAGATACATCACATTTAAAAGAAGTTATTATAAAAAATAATAATTAATATTATTCAAATATTTATTATAACTAAAATTAACGAGCGGGATGAAAATATTCTTTCTCTTGATCCCCTATACCATTCGGTATTATGGCTAGGAATTTCCTCCACTTGTGACGCTTCCTTTTTGGAGGTAAAACTAATAATTATATATTTTATTTTTATAATAAATATTATTTTATATTGTTGCACCGAGAAAGGTGTGAAGACAGAGGGCTGTGCTAAAAAAGGAATGAAGGTCATACTTAAACGTAGTATGGGATTTCTCACGAGTGAACAAAGACTGTAGGCATCAATGAAATTTCTTTTTCATGTAGATTATTCACAAAGCCTTTGCTTCCCCAAAAATACCTTCATCTTAACATGCCTTCTTTTAATCCAGGCTTATGCATCTTGCACGAGATCGATGTGAGGAGAAAAAATCAAAATGATGTAAAACACAGAAAAAGGCAAAAATTAAAATAAAATGGGAAAAATAGGCATCACTTGCTAAGGAAGGCAAAACAAATATCTCAACTTTACAACACATTGCCGGATGTAATTAAACAATTCCAATTCAGGCATAAGGTTGAGGGCCAACTAAAATCATTTCTGTTGCATTTCGTGACTGTCCTCCCCCGCGGGCCGACCGCGGCTACAATCCTCTTGTAGAGAATTGTAGACGACTATCCGGACTATCAGTTTTCACGCCGCAACTCACATCGTTAGCTTCAAGATGGAGGCAATCAGTTGGCACATGATAAATCCCGTATTGGCGGGCCAGCCCGGAAACCCAACAGATGGGCCAATGGCACCTATTCTTAGGCGTATTGGGATAAGAACGCTCGTATGAATGGTCCGGATCCTACATGCAGAGGTAGAGTCGGGGAAACGGACACCCCGACGGGTAGCAACGTCACTAGCGATACTCATGTCGTTAGCCTCAAGATGGAGGCAGTGAGAAGACGGAGGAGGAGCCGTAAGCCGCCCGGACCTCAGTTCAGATAGTCCGCAGTTGGGCTCTCAGCTTTGTCGTGGCAGTGGCATGATGCTCTAGGTCCAGAGGTCTTGTTCCCGGCGCACGTGAGTAGCGTATTGTTTGGACTCCGGTACTAGTCTGGAAAGTTTGTAGATCTGAACTAGCAGAGCTACTAAACTTTCAATGAATGGCATTGAATGGGGAGGTTGCCGTGAAGGTAAACTGCGTTCCACCGATATCCAGATACCATCTTACCGGCGCGCGTACGCCTTATGTGCATCCGCAGGGGTGCGGATAAATGCGAACAACCATAGGTACCCAATTGAGGGACTTGCGCACGCCGGAAGAACACGAGTCAAGTGTGGAGTGGTAGCGCTCACAGGGAAAATGCAGACTCTCAACACACCTTTCGGTAGAGGAGGGCGGCGCAGGCGGCGCGTGCGCGCACGCCCGCGGCCTGCGCCACGAGAAGCCGTGCGGGAGGAGCAGCGCCTGCCAGGAAAACACGCACACGGCCCGTGGCGCCCGCCGCCGCCTCCAGCTCGCTCGCCCGCGTGGCGGGCGGGCGCCTTCTCGGCGGAAGGTGGTTCCACCATGCGCCCCCAGCAGCGCGGCCCGCAAACTAACCCCAGCCGTGCGCATGGAAGGCCTTCTTCAGGGCTTCGCCCGCTCATGCTTGAGGAAGGCTCGAGGGCCTTTCACACGACGCTGGCCTTCGATCGCATCCCTACTACGTTGATTAAGGAACTTGCGCCCAGTATAATTCAAGTTGTAAAGAATAAGCTCACTGGGGTGACAGCCCATGGACGTGAGCGAGCAGCATTTCAAGTTTTCCACGTGACGCGGATGCGTAGAGAGCAAGCAGCATTTTCAATACTCACGTGACGCCGAGGCGTAGAAGCGGAGCAGTAGCCGCTAAAGAGGCAAGACGCGCCCTAGAAAACGCGCAGCAGCGCGCGCAGAGCGCTGGGACTTTACTCGCCCCGCCAGCTCCGCCTCCCACGGCCATGCAGCAGAACGAAGCTAGCTAACGCTGATACAACGCGGCAGGACACGCACCGAGGCACAGGAGGGAACTGAAATGTTAAATTTCAGTTGTTACCGTACGTACATTCGTACATTCCAAGGCTGCTTGTGCGGTCAATAGCGAGTGGTAAGAAAAGTTTCCTTTGTGCTATCTTGTGAGCGCGCAAAAGCGAGGGGAAAAGTCGCGGGCAAAGCATCACGTTTCCAGGAGGTGCTCCCAGAGCGGCTGCTTCTGTCCTGTCAGGGCAGTTGCGATGGCAGATCTTCGGCCTGCCAGAGGGCTCCTGCGCCGGCCGCGAGCTCGAACAGGGTCCGAGTCACGCTTGCAGCTACAGGACCTTAGGTTGGACTACACTCCGCTGCTGCAACAAATCCTACGCCACTACTCCTCTGACTGGACAACCATTGCTCCGTAATCCTGATTTCAAAACAGTCTTTACAGCAAGGCTGTGTTTGGCTACCTAGGTCATACACTGCCCGTGCGTCAGAAGCATGACTCCACCAATAGCATAAAGAAGGTCAACGTAAGTTGGCCTTCTGGGACTCCAACTAATCTTGCTCAATATTAAGATTTACTTTACTTGGCTCAGGAACTTAAGGGCAATCGAATAAGCGTAAACATGCCCATGATGAACGAGACTTTTCCACAAAGCATAGTTCTGAGACGAATATTCAGAATTAAACTATTCATCCTCAAAATAACATTTCTTACGACAAAGGCAAGGTAAATGTATTTTGACTTACGTTAACTCTGCACACTGACTCCCATTATTCTGAATTCACCTGGAGGTCGCAGAGAAGGTAGAGATAATAGATCACATTATTTTTTATTTTACTTTGGGAGATTCAATAAATGTCTTCTATAGTCCGAAGAATAAGAAAATAAGAATTAGTCAATTTTACGAAAAGTATTTTTAAATTAAAATATGCTACTTTTTTTAAAGCTAGTCTATCTAACGTGTGCGTGTAAATAGCGTAACGTGATCCCCAAAATAGCTGACTCTCATATGTTAGTATTAAACACCGCAGACGGTTTAACGAGTATTCTCAATTTAAAAGAATATGTGTTATTAATAAATGTTTATTTGTCTGAAAGACACTTGTTGAATGCACGTAGGAGCAGAGTGTAAATGCAAGCTAATCGCTACTTTTTCGAGAGTAACCTGAACAGGTATGAACTTCCATCATGGTATTGATATTCACGGTGTTCCCAACACCGTCACAAAATAACGCGTGGGGATTTAAAGGTAAAAAAGTCGAATCTGAACCGGGTACAACCAATGTTGCACAGCCAATGCACTAAAATTTTGACTGAGTGAGGTGTCCCCTCTATAACCTTAAACTGACGCAGGCAATTTCCAACCTGTCATTCAACGAGGCGTTGACTCACGCTTTGTGATGATTAGAATCTGAAATCCTGCAATTACATTGCTTTGTGAATGTTTGCAATTAATTTCATATTTTTTGTCTTTCTATGTTCAGTTCTCTAGACTGATCATGGCAAATCATGCCAGTGTTAGCGATATTTCAAGCTTACATTACATGTTTTGCTCATATTTTGCACATGTTGGAAACCTTCATATTGTTCTACCAATTTTATTGAAATATTTTTCAAAAGTATTTAATTTTTCTCACAAAAATTTACAACTGCACGCTGACGACACACGCTATCCCAATTGAAGACCTGGTGAGATGCACTCTGCCTGGCTTCACTTCGATCCGCACGCTACAGCGCCAAATGTACATGAGCACTGAGATTATTACCAGGTGAGGAGAATATTAGTAAGGACGTAGTTCTGTATATTTAGTCCAAATTTCCGTGAAACATTGGTTGTCGCACACATACGACACTAAAAAGACAATGTTACGATGATTTTTTGCTTGTAATTGAGTTCCCACCTTTATGTAGTCAGATTTCAGAAACTGTGGGTCCTTTACACCGAAAAAATTGTTATTTTTTTCAAAACGTCCGTCTGTCCTTCTGTGAATACCACTTTTTTCTTAATAAGCTTCGGTGACTCTGCAGTGACATCATTAAAATTTGAAGTCTCTGATTGGTCAACGAAACCTCCTCTTCTCTGTCAGCCGCTAGCTGAGAAATAGGTAGAAATATTATTCTGACATTAGACATCAAGAGATTCAAAGTTCGATATTTTGTACACTCACCAAAAGATGAGGAGTGAAAATGCATTGGCAGCAGGTCGTGGGTGAACTTTCGTGTCAGCTTTCCCCATCACGACTCTTTAACTGGAATGCAAATTTATTAGTGAATTAATTTATTTGAGTTTTATGGGCTCTTTAACTACTTAAGTCAATGAGGCCCACGAGTGATATTTTAAATAGTTCATGAAATGTGATCTTCAGAATTATATATTTAAATAAGATCATGTACATAATTGGAACACTCTAAGTTTTAGAAGACCAGTATATACTATGAAGGGATGTCTTCGTCCTCACACGAACCCCTTATCCCTGGGCCACCGCTGGTCGCCAGGGGGGGTCGCCCGTATCGGGCTGTTGAACCAAGATCAGGGATTGGACATTGGAAAATAAGAGTAGTTTAGCGTAATTTTTGCTCTTTGGAATGGCTAATTCTAATTTCCCGGGATTCTTGCTAAAGGGTGTTTCTCGATACATTGGGTCGCAATACATGGGAAACGCCGAGACACGACAGTTTAAAATTCAGAGAATTTTTATTGTCGGTAGATGTTTCTCCCTGTATTGGCCGTTCTATGAAGGTTTTGACGGTTAAATATGTAATAATGTATTTGATTTAAAATAATACTTATTATGCAAGGAATTAATTTAGAAATCATTTGATTTATTATTATTAAAGGTATTAATTATATAAGGAATTATTCCTCACAAATGTTTCTATTGAGTTACAAATACAATATTTTAGATTTGTATAAAATACTTTAGATTTGTAACCTTCATTTTATGCAATCATGAGACGATACCTACGAAGTAAACAGAAAGTTCTTTTTTTTAATTTTTCGAATGATACTCGTATTATGCTGTTCGTGTATCCAAACATTTAATAAATCTTGTTTGTATGTGTCCTCTGATATATTCCTCTGCTCACATGAAAGATATTTAGAAACCATTGAAACTGCAGCTACAGTAACTGCAGAGTCATCTTCGTCCCCATCTGATGGTCGGTGGACCGATGATTTATTTAGATCTTCTACTAGTGCTGCTGTTTTCTCATCGCCTCGCAGGGTCATTAGCTTCCTGAAGACTCCAATAAGCCAAATCCCTATGCTGAGATCTTCTTCTCCCCTGTTTCGGAGGCCTATTATTGGAAAAGGAAGGAAGCCGATGATCCCCTTCTCTGACACGTGTTCAAAAGCGGTGGAAACGAATTTACAGGTCGGAAGCAAACAGCCTTATACCGATTCCCTTCCAAAACCTCGGCAAATAGGCAGTGGCCCTGAGGAACTCGCAATGGTAGACATTGCCTCCCCGGAAGTAGATTGGGGGCAATCCGCTAACGAAGAGGCCGTCATAGTTTCAGAGATTAATCAGGAGCTTTCGGTTGAGCCCGTCCTCTGTGATTCTGTTTTATCTGTTGTTGACATAGCCCATTCCGACACCGCTGCCGGTTGGGCCAGGACCAAACTTTTATTGAGTCCTCAGCTGCTCTGACGCCCGGAGACGTAACTACTGAAACTTGTCTTAACAGAGTCACACTAGAAGCCAAGCCTAACTGGAAGGAAAATATTTCAACTTTAATAGGAATCTGGCGCGCTTCTAAAACGAATGTAAATCAAAAGATCATTGAGGTGGGAAATGAACTCAAAACAAATATTGTATCCCAGAACCAATTGAACAAGACCTATGCCAAGTTTGTGGCGATCTTGGAAGGCTCCTCTGTACCCACCACCATGAGTTTAAAAAGGCCCCGTAGACATTAAGGCAAACGCGCTAGGAAACGCTACTCTTATGCTAGGGCACAGGACCTTTTCAAGAATGATCCAGCGCTTTTGGCAAAGTGCATTAGAACCGGCATTGACTGTATTAGTGTCGATAAACAGCCCCTTGACAGGGATGAGGTTAATGACCTGCACACATTCTTCTGGGGTAACACGCCCCCGATTCGGCTTTCCGAATCAAGAGAGGGCGATAAATTGTTGATATCTGAAATTGACCCAGACACAATTCTATACCCGGTTGAAGTTGCCGAAATTAAAAGTCGTCTGGCTGGGATGAAAAATTCCACGGCTCAAGGACCTGATAAGATAAAAGTTAGCCACATATCCTCAGGAGCAAAAATGGAAATATTGTCCCTATTGTACACCCAATTTTGTACCGTGGATTTGCGCGTTCTGGGTGGTAAACTAATTTCACTATCCTTATACCAAAAGAGGGTAAGGATAATACGGTGGTCACTAACTATCTTTCCATCACAATTAGTTCTTTGCTGTGCAGAATATTTTGGGACGTTATGGACAAACGCATTTGATCCGTGGTGAAGTACAATCCACGCCAGAAATGGATTATCCCTGAACCTGGCTGCTTCGCTAATATTCAATTTCTTCATGAAGTAGTCAATGACATGAAAAAAAAACAAGAGGGGTTGTGTATGGGTTGTGCTAAGATATTCCCAAGAATTTGAACTGTGTGTTGTTTGGTCGAGCACCACGAGTGCACCGCGACCCGATTCGGTGGGGTTCTCCAAGGATAACAGGGGATAAGGATCCTGGCCCCTTTACCAATTTGATAATGGACTCTTAGTCACGATGGTTTCTCAGCCATCATTCAGCACCCCTCAAAGGAATTGACGTGCCAAATTCATAAGAAAGGAGTAAAACAGGGGGATCCCTTGTACCCACTCCTTTTTAATCTTCTGCTTGCTGCTTGAGATTAATGCCTGCTTGGGAAATTGGAAAATATATCAGGATACACGCTATTGGGAAGGAGAGTGTTCGTGTTAGCATATGCTGACGATCTAGTGCTGTTAGAAAAAGATGCCCCGGGAGCTCAAGAATTGGTTGATACTGTGGTGGAATATATTGGGGCCCTCGGAATGACATTGTCCGTCGCGAAATGTTATTAATTTCAAATTACAACTTTTGAACTCATTGAGTGCCTCTGTCTGGAAAGGTTGGGGGAGAGAATTCCCCTTGTCAATAATAATCATACTATTACATACCTGGGAGAGAACTACTCTATCTGAAACGGCTTCACATCCAAAGCATCCATATCGAATTTAATAGAAGCAGTGCCGAGGCTTCAAAAGGCGCATTTAAAGCCCTCTCAGAAGTTTCTTCATACCTATATAATGCCAAACTACCTTTATCAATTGGTTCTATCCATGCCATCAATGTCGATGCTTAGGGAAGCGGACAGAATGGCTGTCAAACAGTTCCTACATCTGCATATGAGTACTGCAGATGGCTTATTATATCTGGCCAAGAGAGATGGAGGACTGGGATTGCTGCAGCTCACCCAACACGTTCCCAGAGTTGCACTTAACCTAGGATTACGATTAGAAAAATCTGCAGATTCTATTTGCAGATGGTTGAGCTCCTGTCCGAGTTTTTACCATCGGACACTAAAGACCGCAAAATCCCTGAGACTCAACTGATCCCATTCTGAACAAGATTAATGGCTAATAAGAAGAAATGCGCCGATGACAAGGTAGCCGCCTGGAAGAAGCTGGGATCTCAAGGGAGAGCGGTTAGGGCGCATATAAACGATCCGATTGGAAATGCCCTTTTGAAAGATTATTATCTTCTGAAACCTGGTCTTTTTATCACTGCACTCCAATTGAGATCAAATACCGCTGTCAATAAAACTACTCTTTGTACAAGAAGGCCCAGAAAGAATGTTTTTTGCAGGAAGTGCAATACAGCGGTAGAAACCATGAATCACATCCTCGCTTAGTGCATTTTTAAGAAGACAGCAAGAATAAAGCGTCATGATGAGGTCAAAAATTTCATAGAAGGGAAGATGCTCCGGAAATCGGACACGGTGGCGTCCACGGAAGCAAGTTTCACCGTTGCTGAAAGGGTTAGTTTCAAACCTAACCTGGTAATGAAAAGCCGGGAAGGGGTCCATGTGGTCGATGTGACTGTCCGCCACGAGGATGGGTCTAGCCTTCTGAAAGCAGGGGAGGAAAAGGTGGTAAAATACCAACCAGTCTTCACCCTGGCAGCCCAACTTCATGGAGAACCCTACGCCAGAAGCCTGCCAGTGTTGGTTGGAACCTCTGGGGCGATGCCAAGATTCACAGTCAGGGCCCTCAAGACCCTGGGGATTACGTCCCAAGGCGATCTACTGACTTTCTCGTTAAGTGCTCTCAGATGTTCTACAATTTGTAAATTACGATGGAGCAATTTAGCGATGCAGGAAAGAAACTTCAATGTTCAGTGGGGAAGTCTAGGGAACCCATTGGATCCTAAAATGCCTAGGAATTACCCAGTTACCACGACTTTAAGTGGGAAGTGTATGCTATTTAATGTAGCATATAGAAAATTGTGTTCATGTCCCATGTTTTGTGGCTTTTTGACAACGAAAAATTCGTTTATGGAAAAACGTCTGTCTCTTTTTTGAGGTCAACGCTAGCGTCTAAATTGTTCAGACGATTTTCTCCCAAGTTGATATTCCCCGAGCGTTTTGGTCGTATTCCAGGCCATGCCAGTTCAAAACGCATATTTTGATTTTTGGCGTCCTTTACATAAAGCATTAACAGTTTCAAAATTTTATAAAAAAGGCTCAAATTTTTTATTAAAATTAGTCATCGGTTAGAGTAAAGAACGTAATTATTCACGATCTCTATGAACTTTCGAAAATTGCCAAAGTTCATTTTTTTCGGCGTCTTCCTATAACTCCAATATTTAAGACAGAATTTTTCTTGATGGAATCTATTCCTTAAATATTGCTCTTTAAGTAATGTCATGAAATTTATTCGAATATATGAATAGTTTTTGCGTAATTTTGCATGACTGATACTGCAGACTGCATGAAAGATAAGAAATTAAAAAAAGCGTTTTCCCAAAAATGGTTTCAATTTTTTCTCTAATAGAGAAAGTTACTGTTATAAAAATGGTGCATGCCCCATTTTCGTTGTGATTTGAATTTTCGAAAATTGCAAACAAAAGGAAATCGCAAAAATTCCACGTCGATGATAGAGATTTTGTCCCTTAAGAAAATCTGTTCTAAAACATTAGAACTTGAAAAAATATCAAGAATTTTTGTAGCGAAATTTTGCAAAAATATGAGTGATTTTAGCTTTAAGTAATTTATGCTTTGAGTAAACGCAATTTATAAAAAAAATTCTCAGCAAATTATTTTCTTAGATAGAAGAAAAGTACTCTTAAAAATGGCTCTAGTCTCATTTTTGTTGAAGTTTCTGAATTTTCGAAAATTGCGGGGTAACAAATGATGCGAGAAAGAATGTCTTCTTACAACACCAATAGTTGAAAATTGAATTGTTTGAAATGAATTTTTAATTCATATTTTTATTTCACAACTTTGATAGATATTTTTCTTGTAAATAATGAGAAAACGATGTTGAAATTCTATACATAAAAACTGAAAACGTACTAAAATTCACTATCTTTCGAATGAAAACTAACTACACCCATAAACAGGAGGGTATTTCATACAAGTATTTGTCTTTAAATTCTTTATTCCTTCTAGCTAACACTAGCTAATATTTGAATATTTTGTAAAATAACCCAAATGGTATTACATTTATTCATTCTATCAAAAGTTTTCTTTAACTTTTTTATGGTCCATCAACATGTACGAGATATGGGCTTTTGTTCGATTGACAAAAAAGTTGTTGTTGGATATTGTGAGTTTTGATTCTCGACAACTGAAGTTTTAATTCAAAATGCATTTGATTGATTGATTAACTAATTAGTGATTTATAGCGCGTCAGGTTCTGTGGTCATTAGTCCCGTAAGTGTAGTGTGTATATTTTCGGGTAATAGCTGCCATCTTGCCCATTGAATTGCGAGATCCAGCCTTCGTCGCCTTCCGAGATTTTCCCAACCGGTTATCTCCTATCAGCATGGCACCGTCGAAGGCGAAGAAAGCTCTAAGATCCCGACTGGTTTCCTGTTAAGAGAAGTGAAGTGTATGCGAGTGTAATTGTGTGTCAGTAAGGGGGTGAGAATAAGACAAGGAAGAGGAAGAAAAAATTTGCTCGCGGTCTGTTTGTTAGGGTACTGCTCCGGCATTATCGAAAAAACTACGGGAAATTACTTACCAGAGAATCCGGTCATTAGAAGTTTCCAGACAAGGTCTGACTTTTACCGAGTTGTGTAGCTATAGTGTCAAAAATTCCACCAGCGTCGGGACTCGAACCCTAGAACTTCCTGCTCATGTTATCGCTAAGCTATTTTAGCTGATAAAGCGGCTACGGTGATTGCTCTTCGATTTCAAGTCTAATAATGAGTTATTTTACAACAATATCTTCTTGGGTGCTTTCGAAACTAATCTATTGCGCATTTAACTTGAATAAAAGAAACCAACATCCGTCTTTCCTGTGATAATTCGCAATTTTCTGTCGATGTACGCGTGGGTTCTCATTTATTTCAGTAGGTTTCTATTGATTAAGAGTAAATGCTTTTTAAAATGGATACAAAGCTAACCATTAGATAATTTCTTAATTGTTTTCAACGAATGATTAATCCTCATTTAGATCTCCGACACGCCCTAGAATTACTCAGGCATTGAGATATGACGTGGAATCGCTGAAAAGCATTACATCAAATAAAAAACCCCTACACATTGACGCCAGTTGATTGATAGAACATAAGAAAGTTTTCACGACTTTACATGTTTTGCCACAAATAACTGTGGAAAATATTTATCTTTTGACCTTATATTTCATAACCGTCGATGGAATTTTGATGAATTCAAGTATTATTGTAAACAAGGTTTTTACTTAACATAGGTTAAACAAAGTGTTGTGATGTATTTTCAATTCCTAAATGCCTTTCTAATTATACATTTGCACTGATGTTAAATAAATGTTTTCGTAAAACCTTTGATGAAAAAATCTTTGACAAATTATGTAGCGTTGTACTAGTTTAAGAAATGACGTCGAAATATAATGTTCAGTTTATTTAGTTATATATTATGTAGTGAATATGTCATTGTCCTATGGCTCGACAGCCTCCTACTGGTCTTGGATGACCAGCGCTAGGCTATGGGAAAAGGTATTTGTATGGTTAGCACGAATACATACCTCCACCGTATACTCTGGTCTTCTTAACCTTACGGTGGGCTTTCTCATCGTCACACAACAATAGATTTGTAAAGGACATTTGTGATACATATGTTAGGAAAGCGCACAGATATAATTTTGCCTCGACCGGAACTCGAACCCAGAATGCGAGTACGCTAACCAATGAGCCAGCCGAGGGTCGAACAAATATTAATTTGATATTTTATAGAAAATGTCAAAGTAATTTGTATGCTCATTTTATTTCTTCTTTATTGTAGTATTAAAATTGAATTCCTGGGTGACGATGCTCCTTTTCCATTTGTATTCTAGTTTTACATATCATTACTTTCTCGAGACGTGTCCCCACTATTTTGGAACAAAGTATGTTAAAAATTGCATTCCTTCGTTAAAAGGTATCCCAAAATCATTGAATGCGATCTCTAACTATAAGGGTAAATGTTCATTCTTTTCCTTTTTGAAAATTGTATTTTATAAGTCACGTTTAAATAAGTTTTCAATTATTTCTTCGTACGATGATAAATATTTGTTTTCCAAAATAAAATACATCGTCGCTAACCCTCTGACAAGTTTACCCAAGTAGTTTTCTAACTCAAACTGTTCTATACGCAATTATTACCATATTACATAAATAATGAATTAATTAAATAAATAAACGAACAATTCATTAAATACATAAACACATGGAACATGGAGGGCAGCTGTAGGTTTTTTGAGTCTCAGCCAAAAAGATAAATTTTCCTTGGTGCCCCCCCCCGTGTGTTGCTTCTGGACATAAATATAGCTTCACTATGCGCAAGTTTTGTTGAACTCTCGTTTTGCTTGTAGTGGTAGTAGAGGTAAGGGCGAGTTACGGTTTTGTTTGCAATGCAGAAAAATCAAATCTGCAGTTCCTTTACTGTTGAAAATAAGTTTTCTATAATTCGGGAAAGAGAATGTATAGTTTTCCAAATGTTGCTAATCTTGAAATTTTTAAAATTTTATTATTATTATTATTATTATTATTATTATTATTATTATTATTTCGTTTGTTTTATTTTTAAACTTTTATTCACATTTCAACCATTTGTAGTTGAAATAAAGAGAAGGTATTCAGGAGACCAAGAAAACGTGCGTAGATGATATTCTCCTCCATATCTCACATAGAGTTTTTACTGTTTTTTCACTAAATAAATCAAACTCATCATCTTTCTTTTCTGCTATATTCACGTCTTTATAAGAAACGCTACATATTCCATTACAGCTTCCAAGTGCGTCTTGGGTTTCTTCACAGTATGTTGGCAATTTTGAATGCATTGTTGAAGGATCATGTCGAATGGACGTGTTGAAATATGCTGCGCCACTTGTAGTAAGAGAGGTGACGCCTATCTCTTAGTTCAGGGTGAAGGAACATTGAATGTGAAGCAGAAGTATTTTTCATGTTCTTCACTTCAGTGAATTTGTTGGTTCTTCTGTTTCCCAACGCTTCGTAGTCATGCTCTACGTAGATATCATTTACGAAATTTCCATGCTAAATTTTGATGAAGCATTATTAAATCTTATTCTTACGAATGGATTGATATTATCATTCAGCATTTTATAAAATTAATTTTTATGCTTATCCCCTGTAATATGTTGTTTTCTTCGCTTTTCATAACATTCTTACCTCAGCAGGTCAAGTTAGACAAGGAACGGGTCTGAAGTGAAAAAAATGTTTTGGTGAATGCACAATCAGGGATGGCATTAGACTGTGAGTCAGAATGGGACCTGACTGGATGGTCTCCACGAGAGAGGCGAGATGAAGCCGTATGTCAGAGTACGGAAATTAAGGCTCTGAGATTGGAAAACACACAAAGGAAACGACGAATCAGCCGACCTGCAAACGCGATCCCAGCAGGGCCCGCAAAGTCCCGTTTAACACACGAAACTATTACGGCACCCAGCCGGAAGCGAGTCACCGGCACGAACCACACTCGTGGATCACCCGGCGCTGGAATAATTCGACAGTTACATAAAATGTCATTATTTTTACTTTCACCCTACAAAGTACGAAGAAAGTTATGTAATGCTTCGCGAAAACAAGGCGAATTTTCCGACAGAAAACTCTTTTTACAGGGTCCTGGTAACTAAAAAGAAGACAAATCCAGTTATTCCTCATTCAAACTGGCTTATGTCGCGGCATCTTGAATTTGAAATCAGTATTTTAATTTTGGGGCATACTTTACATGATGCTCCTGGGGCATATCTTAAAATTTTCAAAAAAGGGCTAAATTCTTTTTGTTTATATGTTGTGTAGTTGATAATGTTGTCGTTGGACAGCGGAAGCACAAAAGAATGATATAGGTTTTATGTTCGTCAAAAACCCTAATTTTTCGAAAATTGCAAAAATTCAAAAGATTTTGGAGTCTTCCTACAAATAATATATTGAAAATAGAGATTTTCCCTTAATAAAATCTGTTCCTTAAAAACAGGTTTTGCAATAAAGTCATGTACAATTTTCCAAAATTTGAGTAATTTTCGCGTAATCTTGCGTGAAAATACAAGAGAGAAAGTACGTACTGTTTTAGTACCACTAGTTTAACCTCTGCAGACACATCTCTCGCTTTCGGCTGGGGATGGTGCATGTCCTACGTGCTGCCAATTCCCGTCCTTTCACATCGAACCCTCTGGGCTCTACGTTACTTGGCCACGAGCTGACAGCCTTCAATGATGCTGCTGCACCCAACGCGCAGCGCCGCTGTGATTCGCCAGCCCATAACGTCCACCCCCGACAGCAACCACCCTCAGTCAAGCCGGAGGAAAGGAAAGGACAAGGGAATGAGGCTGGGACAGCCTACCACGCTCACAACGCACGCGTTTCTTTACAGGTCGCCCAAACCGAGACGCTACTGCGCTCGGGGCTTTCGGGCCACGGCCCACCACGGAATGCTTTACAAAGAAATTTTGAGATGTAGAAACAATTAAATGGGGCACATTTGTGATATATATGGAAAGAAATTAAATATCTGAACCCACCTGATGACTGATGGCGTCCTTCTCCGCCGGCCTTGGCACAGTGAGCTGCGAGGCGTTGAAGCGCTGGGAAAACGATCCAAGTGCCGACTGGCGCGACGCGGAGGGAAGAGGAGGGCAAGTCCTCACGTCGGTCAACGAGGCGGGGGGCGGGGGCGGGCGGAGCGTGCGAGTGGGATCGGGCGTGGCGACTCCCCAGGGCGGGGGAGCTGCGTCTGGTGGGGATGGGGAGTCGGAGTGAATGTGCCGACGTGTCGGCGACGGTGCGCAGCAAACCTTCGACCTTAACAGTTGCAAACCAGTAGTCCAGCTCCCCCCCGCATTGATGGCCCTTGAGTAGTCGTGACCACAGCAAAAACCAGTAATAATGACTTATAATTATAAAATTTTGTTCGTTTAATATAATTCTATGCCACGGCGGTGTCTTTAAACTTAGGTCATTGTTCACCAACATTGCAGAATGAGCCCACTTTTCTACGAGCTTTAATTAATTGATTGATTAGTGATTTTGGACGGCTAAGGTCATTTGTTCCGTAAGTGTAGCGAGTATTTTTATCGCTGTAGCGGGTAGTGATCTTTCCTCGCTGGATGGAGACGTCCAGCGCCTACCTACCCGTTGCAGCGGCTAGCGGGGTTTTCTCGCCTTACCAATTATCTTCCACCCGTATCTGCGACAAGCACGGCATCTGTTCACCGGAATAACCGATTCCGCCAGACATGGTGAAGGGAAGACGCTGTGACATCTCGTGCGAACGGGAAGGCGAGGTGCCGGGGCAATAAACGTTTGAGTTATGCTCACATATTTGCAGTAAATCATGCAAATGTAGTCTAATAAAAACACAAGCTTTTGTACCGTGAGCATTACAATAACAGAAATATGTAAAATCTGAAACAAGCGAAGAGAGAAAAAATAAAAGTAAGAATTAGGAAATTTCCCAAGGTAATTATTGGAGCTTTAAAAATCATATTTTCAGAAAAATCATAAATCAAAATCATATCACCATATTTGAAGAAACAGCCATAGAAGATATTAACGAAGTATTCCCATACTGCTGTTCTTGAGTTATATGATTTTTAAATTTATTATTTCATGTATTCATGTATTTATTTATTTATTATTTTATATATTTACTTCTTTATTTACTTATTAATTAGTTAATTTTTTATTTAATTATTTACGTCAAAAACAGTATTACTAAAACGATTCAAAGCGAGTTTATTACTTAGATCGAAAAGATGAAAAACATTCCCATTGTAATAATGCTTTCCGTCGTAATCTAAAGTAACCACTTTATATCCATTCGTTTTTGCAATGAAACATGACTATTAACAAACAGATAACTAATGGATTTTATAGGAGTTTACGATTGATTATCTTGTAGATTTTCCGTCTTCCTTTAACTTTAATATTATGAAGATAAAACGTTTTCTTAATAAAATGTGTTTATACAAAACAGATCATGTTAATTTTTAAGTTTTACAAAATATGAGTCCTTTTTGTTTGATTTAGTGTGAAACGTAGGCAATTTTAAAATTTTAAACATTATTTTCTTAGAAACGCTCGAAATTTTTTGCACAGGTGTATAAACTGGTTGGACTGTAAATAAAGTGGCGCTGATCCTATTTTCAGCACATTCTCTGTATTTTTGGAAACTATAAAAAAAAAACACGAAATTGTAAATTCGGATTTCCTGCGCTAATGATGATGCGTGGCCAAATTGTGGTTCGCAAAATGGCAAAACAGTGACTGGAAAATTCATAGAATTTTTGTGAGTGTTATCGGTCGTGTTAATCGTACGATGTAGAATATATTCTTGTGAAAGGAAACAACGTAAGAAAGACATGTTTAATGTAGAACTATCAAATACATTTCTTTTGCTAAAGTTTTGATCGAGATTGATTAGATAAAGATTGATTCTGATTTTGTAATTCACAAATTATTCGTTCAGTTCGATGCAATCACGGCAATCTTGTGTGAAATATTATTCTCCCTTTTCTATGCGTGCTGCAAGTACTGTAGTAGTTAAATTTTATTATGTTAGATTTATATGTAAAAGTTAAAAATGGGTACTGTTCCTGATACAGCCGTTTCTTTTGAATTATATTTTTTTAAGTTATACTTAAGTTTTTAGTGGCAGAAAATCCAATATTTTAATATTATGTAACTATTTCTAAAAATGCGCGAACGTATGTGCCGTTGTGGCACCTATAATTCGATTCTAGATACATAGTTGGGTCTAATTAATCATCTGTTTTGTGAAGAACTCTACCTCTCGGTACCTTAGAGCTTTTTCCTGGCTGGGAGCAGCTGGGGGGGATTCTGAAAAAACAACAACAACAAATTTTTACAAGCCGACATGTATATCGGCACTGGGTCTTACTAGCCATTGTAAGAGGATCACCATCACCTCCCGGAATAAAAGAAAATCTTTACACTGATGAGAGCATTTCACGAGGTCGAAAACATTGAATCGATCAATCAACCTCATTCGTTGGGCATGTGTTCATCTTTCAAAAACACTTTTCTGTTTCTTACTTTCCTATACAGGTGGCTGAGAGAAAGTCATCTAACGTAATAAAATTTATTTGATTTCATGTTTTGTGATCTTCTAATACAAAAAAAATAAGTTTTTAACTTTCTTGAATATTAGTAAATATACCTGTCATAAAGTTTCGTAATGTTGCAGAAAAATATCAAGATGAGTACTTGTTCGCGCTTCGTGTGGTGACATTTTCAAGAAGATATAAGTAATTGTAGAATGCAAGTTGCAATATTGGCATTACTAACCATTTTCAAATAATATTGAAAGTGTGGATTTTGAGCATAAGGAGTTTTCTAACAATAGTAGTACTTACCTCCGGGGCCTTACTTCCAATCAATGTTGTTGGAAAGGAAATAAATGCACAACTTAAGAATACATTGTGTGTTTATTTGAGAGCGTGTCAGTACAAGGACCAAGCAGTGGCTACAGACATCCATGTAAGCGTATTGTACCCCAGATTTGGATCGCGGGGACCGCGCCGCCATCAGGAAAAAGGGAGGAAAGGGCGTAGCGAGTCCCTAGACATGTAGGGCCCCTAGGGCGTAGTGAACTGCGCAGCCATTCCCTCGGCCAGAAGCCATTTTGTTCTGCCCTTAAATAATACTATCTTCAAGAACGCAAGCGGCCACTAGTTTCACAAGTAATAAACTCCTAACTTCTCAGTTCTTGGGTTGTGAGTTCATTCCGGATCCTAAATGTTTGAAAATATGTGCGTAGGATCCTTATGAAAATCATAAGAGAACCTTTCAGTTTTCATCAGCCTTTGAATTATGGAAGAAACTGGGAAAATCTAGTCATATTTTGTCATTGTTCTCTGAGTAGTCATTTATTGATTATATTGGTGCTTGCACAGTTACGTAAGAAAAGAACAGTCATATTTGTTGTAAATGTCAGTCATATTTGAACAGTCATATTTGTCAGTCAATGAATGGTCATATTTGTCATAAAGAACAGTCAGAAGTCATATTTTTTAATTGAAAATATTTGCCCTTTTCTTAACAAGTGCGGTTTTCAGATAATTAAATAATTAAGCTTAGTAACTATGCCTTCGAGTACTCATGCTGTCAAAACAAAAAACAAAAACCGGCTCTCTCTACTGTCGTTTTGCTCGTGTGCTACTGTTCAAAGAGATTTAAAAATTCTGCGGCATAAAGAGACTTCTGACACGAATAAATTTCAAGACGCGTCACGAAGTCTGACGCAAAATGCAAAGTGGGTGCAATCGGGGCATGGGAGGCTGCCTCACATCGCAAGCCCCAATTCACATCCACTCTAATCCTAACACATTGACGACCCATCTTCGCGTACCCGCCTCTGTGCCATTTACGTATGCAAATAATAAAATAAGAGCAAAAACCTTCTTCAATTTTTGAGAGCCTTCGCCTTCTGTATACACACATATATTTTTTCTGTATCTCGTTTCTGATAGTCTAATTGTCATGCGGAGAATTGACGTATCTGTGATGATATCATGGTATACAGCCTTTCAAGGTTTAATAAAAAGGCTAATGATATTTTAATACAATAAATGTCAGAGAATTCAGATGAAATTGAGCGCCGGAGCCTGACCAGAAAGCTTAATGATTTTCGATAAGTAAAAAACATAATTTCTTTAGAGGAAAGTACTAAAAATTTTTAATTCGAGAAAGAAAAAAGAAATTACACTGAAATCTTTCCACGAGGCTTCAGAAACTAAATAGTAATTTCTTTTCAAGAGGGCATTTCGCGTAACGTAGCGACAAAAATGGCATTAATAGGAATAAAAGGAGCTTTATGCCAATGAAGTGATAAAAAAATTTTAAGCTTTCCACGCGTCGGTAACTGTATAAAATAAAACATCCGTACATTGTTAATAACTGTTAATTGAAAATAATAGAAATTCAACATTTGTACATTACATTTAACATGCTGAACAATGGTGTATTTTTATTCACCTCCACCTGAGAATCAACTTCTCCTTCACCACAAAATATTAACGTAAATGTTAGATCCTGGTCTAGATTTCCTGTACTCAAATTAAAATTGGGCTCACCTCCGTTGCTCGTCTCCTGGCCTTTCAATATCCAGCACGTGGATTCGCTCTCGATCGGATGCGTGGAATTCCGAAGAGAAGAAAATCCGCAATGGCCTACTCGTATGTTGCGCTTCTCTCTCTAGTGGGTGTAAAACAATCCCAACTGCCTGGGAGAATTGAACTCCCCGCCGATTCACACATGAACCACACCTATTATTTTCACAGCCAAAGAACAACGCTTACATAATCCGTTGTTATGGCGAGTCCTAAGGGTGAATAAGGAATGTAGGCGCCCACAGCACGAGGTCAAATAAAAAATCCGCAACAATACAGGTCGTGTCGGGACGCCTACAATCAAGGGACCAGAGTTTGAAAACAACATTGTTTAAGTTGAAGAGTATCCTGACATCAAAGTGACGCACCTCATTTTGTGAAATTTTGTAAGGGGATATATATATATACACATACGTAATCTCAGTTTGAATATGCACTTCGTGATGATTTCCATAACATATTGTTTGTACAACCACTGGATTACAAAAGCGTGTATTTAGGAGAAATTCTATGATCGTAATTTTAGTTGGAAAAAATGTGGGTTATCGTTGTTGCCTCTGCCTCTGTAACACTAGGGAGTTTGTGCACGCCCTAGCGGGGCAGCAATCGACTGCGATCTCAATCTTCTGCGCATGCGCAGATGCACAAAAGTGATGCGAAACTTGAAGTGCGCTTGAGCAGAAGATTTTGTTGTGTAGGGGTTGTGGTGGGGGGAGAGGAACGGCGGCGCGGCGCGGCGCTTTATGGGAGACAGGAGACAGTCTCCTCTTCCCGAGCGCTTATCCACAGCTGCGAACCACGAAAGACTGCACACGCGCGCACACACATACACATACACATACACACACACGCGGCGCGTAATGGGTGCTGCGCAACACTCGTTTATTGGGTCCACGTACGTTGTTTGGTTGATGATCACTCGATTCTTAGAGATTCGGAGCGCGGCAACACTTGATGTCATTAGTCCCGTAAGAGCAGTGCGTGTTTTTCCCTCGGGAGGTGGTGGTGATCTCCCCATGCCTAATGGAGGGATCCGGCGTGGACCTACCATCGACTACAGAGGTTTTCCCCCCTAACCACGTACCTCCCATCAGAGGGGCACTGCCACAGCCGGGTAAAGACTCTAAACTGCCGACTCGTCCCCCATCACATTTAGTAGTGTAATACGTGTGACTGTACGTAGGGAATGAGGATAGGATAAGGAAGATGAAAGAAAGTTCACGCGCGGCCTGTGGCTAGTTTGTTAGGGCACCGCTTCGGCATTCGCCTAAAGTTGATCAGTATTCCCACGGAAAACCTTGCTGACACACTAGTGTCAAAAATCCTGTCTCCATCGGGACTCGAAACTAGAACTTGGGGCTTGGCCTCGTCTGTGTAAATAGGAGTGATGCAACTCCTCCTGTTAAACCCGACGATTCTGATTTTGGTCGGGACAAGACTTCCAATATCACCCTTTTTTGGCACCAGAGGGCGTACGGAGTGCAGGTTTGTAAATTTTCTCAAGGTGAACGTTGTTCCATTAAGTAAGTTTAATACACTTGTAAAACGTGACTTATCCCGAATGTGCACGAGCCCTTTCACCCATGAGTTTGCAGATCAGAGTGACCAAGAAAGGTTCAAATTGATTTCGGGAAAATACATTCAAATCAGTGTAACATGGAGATTTAAGAGGAATTTTAGAAGAAAAATTAAAGAGGAAATTGATACTAGGTTTGTAGGTAAGTTAGGTATTCACAATTGAATTTTATTTATCTATATAAATTTCGATTAAGCAATCACATAAATATTTACAGATACGAATTATGCAAGAATGTACCAGGTGGTCGATTTCGTACGTGTGTATTGTGTGAAAAGGACAGTGCAAATCGGTCTAAGACATAATACATTAAATCTGGGATCTCACCACCAGCTGAGATTTCTTCAGCTGAAAGTGGTGGACTGCAAATGAAAGGGAATGTTAATATACTCTCTCTGACTTGACTCTTCTTTTCGACTGCACAATGTCTCAATAGTTCAATGTTGAAGGTATATTTTTGAAGCTTGTATATGATTGCGATTACTATGTTTTTCCCTTAAATTAAATTATCTACATTTAGTATTTTGGAAAAAATATGCTACATGAAAACCGGAAGAAATTTTTTACTAAGCCAGAAATAGTAAAAGTTGGGCGACACTGATCTCGATGATACCTCAATTAGCAAACATATCACAATGACATTTTAAAATCTTCGGGGCATATTTTGCTATCTTTCTCCCACTGAAAGGAAGTTTTATCATTCAATTACTTGGGATTTATCAATTCCACGGTTATTCAACAATGTTGTAGAAAAATAACTTTAATCTAAGTGAAAGCCTGACATTTGCAAACGTTCTTGGAAATCGAGGCCACTTATGAAACAAGTTCTAGGTAGGGCAGTTTTAAAGAGACTTTCGGATCTTAAAATCTTCTACTAACGTTGTTTCTACTACTGTCGTTTCTAAGAAGTAAAAGTTTAAAATAATGTACCGCAAGGTTTTTGTTGCAAATTCAAATTTAAGATTTTCACATCGGAGAATGATTGTTATTCTGAATTGAATTTATCTTAATTAATTTCCTAATGAATGATTATGACTACAACATAATCTCTAATGTACCTGCTAGGAGAACAGTAAAAGAATGAAGTCAGAGTAATCATACACTTAAATCTGTCACTCAAGGTGTAATTTAGGTTGAATCCATATGAGTATCAAACCAAAAGTTTAATCCTTGCTAAGTTAAAATTTTAAAATAAATACTCAAATTATTCATACAACACTGCATATTGGTTTTAATTTTGATGGCTTGGATTGTCCTACACCCGAAAGAGAATTTTACAGAGAGAAGGAATATCATGTAAGCAGGTGATGTGTTTTATCTTTATTGATTAGAAAAGTGTATTGATGAACGATGGAAGCTCATATTTACTATCTTCTCTCAACGTGTTTTGGTCTTTTACGCTTTATTTTGGCCTGACCTCGGGGCATTTTTAAGTGGAAAAACATTCGTCATGGGTATTGGAATTTTAGGTCTTTTATCACGTATTGTTATTTTTACAGTTCTCAATAGAGATCTTATGCTATGCATATCTTATGCAGCTTCGTGGGCTGTAACGAGTGTCACAGGTAGTAGAGTGTAGCACAGCACCCATCACAAAACTCTATCAGAACAGATACCTGCTCAAATAGAAAACACACAGAGGAGCCACAGCGACTGATCTCTGGACAACGGTTATTAGTACACAAATGCAACATACAATCTATGACTGTTACAGTTTCAAGTGCATAATTCGTAGCACAATGCTTATTAGTAACAAATAAAGTCTCGACGTGTTTCAAACACCATAGCAATGTATTATTTTCAAAAGTTGAGAAAATTCGACGACTAATTTGAGGATTTTCAGTAGTGTTTCCTCGAGTATAAAAAGTTCCGCAATATTGGAACTCCTTACAATGATTCTCATAATACAACATAGAGAACGATTTGTCTTATAAAGCTCAGGGACGTTGTCAGTAATGATTATTATCAGCATGGAAATACACACATGTCTGACACATCATAAACATCGTAAAAAGTGTGAATAGACCTTGCATTTCTTAAAGAATTTGCATATCATTTTAGATCGTTTAGCATTGCGTAAATGTTTAGCACAGAGAGACAGGAACGGCAAGTACATTACTCGACACAAATTACAAATGGTTATTAATTCAACAGTGATTTGAATTGGCACACTTCTGGAGACACACACGTAAGAGTTGGTAGGTTTGTTTCGTGGTAATATTGTCCAATTTGATTATCACGAAACAATTGTCCTGATCTTGTTAAGGAAGTTTCTGGTGACTTATGACACTAGAAACAAAAGACGTAGCAGGCGATTAAAAACTGCGCGTATGTCCCAACAGTCACTGTAAAAGGGAATCACATCAAAATTGAACTTTTAGGAAGTTTTACGCAGTTCGTTTCTGTACTTAACGCTGCTTTCTTCTCAGCAGTTTTCTGAACCAGTTATCGAGAATATTTAATGTCATTATCATATATGTGAATTGCGTCAGATTTTGCAATTCAATGAGCTTTAAATTGGTGGATATTTTAGAGAAAGTATATTCATGTGAGGCTTTCTCTTCGTTCTGCTACAATAATACACACACTTGTGCAGCTTACTTGCCTGCAAATTAGCAGCTTGTGCAATAGTTTACTTTCCTTCAAGATCAATGAAATCATACGGGCATCGACACACTTTTTGAGTAATCTCAGTTTTTTGGTGTATATACTTCATGACACACTGACAGTTTTAAGATCTAACGTGAAATAATAGCTAACTAGCTTATAGATCAACGTTAATTAGCTGATGATGCAAAAAATAAATTCTCTTCCGTATTCATTCTCTGGCATCAACTGTTGCAGTAATCGCATACCTATATTAAATGTCAATTGACACTTTCACAGTGCTTACAGGTGTCCAATAAAGTAGGTTTCTTCAACCCTTTCTCACACCTAGTCATTTGCGAGGCTGTTGGTGCTTACTCAGCACCATTTGTCTTTTCTTTGAAATGGAAGTAGCACGCACCAAAATGCTTCCTATTATCTACTGCACTCTTGCAAAAATCGAGTTCCTCTCTATTCGGGTACGTATAGAAAGTATGAAAAATAGAGACAATATTTCTTTAGTATTTGCGCTCGACGCGTAGAGAGGGGAGGGGAGGCGAGTTTCATCCGATTGCCGTCCCACCTTCTAAGCACGACGGAGCCCCCTGAGTAGGTTAAAAACCACTGAAAGCTTCAATTTGCGAGTCCAACATTCCGTCAAGAATCCTATTCCAGGCGAATAACGAGTGCTATGGAAATGAGCGTTCACTCCACTAAGGTCAGAGTAAAATTAGAATGAGATTGACATTTCGTGGTCAGGTGATGACGCCAGCTTGGTAACCTAGGAAACAGCGAATCAGAAGCTTCGCCATTTACACAGTGCCACCTAAAATTAGGAAACAAATGTTACAAGCAAACACATATTACAAATGTTCCGAACAAATGTTAGGAACAAACTTTTTACGAAATGTCTCAACATTCGTTTCTTCCGTTTGGCTAAGTCAGGGGTATCCAGTTGGCAAGGTCTCAAGGGCCACAACTAAAACTTTTATCATGGTTACGGGCCATATTTTCATTACTCGGTCGATCGACACGTGAGCCCGTACTGTTGATCTCAGCAGTTTGCCCGGCTTCTCTAAAACAGAGGAGGGGATAGAACCATGCGTGATATAAGGCCGTTCCATGCTTAATACAGGGAAACACATTGGGATGATTTTGAATTTCTGAATTTACCAGAAACAATTCTTAGATGTAAACACAACCCATTTTTACATTAAGGGGGTGTTGAATACGACAGGAAGCTTGCACAATATTCTCGCCCAACAAAGAAACAAAGGGTTTTCACGTTTAACTAAAACCCTTTTGCGAGCCACTATAAATGGCACCGCGGGCCGCTAGTTGGACAGCCCTGGCCTAGTTAAGAGCGGAGAGCACGTGGTACAGCACGCAGCCAGCGGCAGCGCCACCTCCCATCCCCACCCGAATGTCAATTACATTCTAATTTTATTCGCAGTACACCTCCTCTACCAGTCACACACTTGTCACATTTGCACGACGCTAGGAACGTCGTGCGAGCCGCTGCCGCCGCTCATAGACGAATGTCGCAGAGGTGCGGTGGCGCGGGGCGCGGCGCGTGGGCGGGCGGGGGCGGGGGCTTGACGGGGCCGAGCAGCACGCAGCGTCAGACGCACACGTCGCGGCTCTGCGTGTGCGTGTGCGTGTGGGGCGCGCCCAGCGGCCCGCTGTCGCAGCCACAGCCGCCGCCGGCGCCGCCGCCCAAGCCGCCCCCGCGCGTCAGGAACGGGCAGGCGCGGCGCAGCAGCGGCCGCACGGCGCAGTGCACGTCCACGTTGGCGAAGCAGAACAGGCACGACACGCACAGGCCCTGTGCACACACACCACCACCGCCACCGCCACCATCACCATCATCACTCTCACCGGGGGCCTCTGGGGTGCCAGGCCCGACGGTGACACTCAGTGCATAGCGAGAGGTGTGTCAGCACCCCGGAATAAAACATGTCACATGGTTTATTGCTTTTTAATTGCTAATTAATTGCTACAAATTGGAATTAATTGGGACGTTCATTCGTGCGAAAAGGATTCTAAACGAAAATACGTGACTATTATTTCCAAATTGTGGCAATTAAATAGCAATAAACAATTTGACATGTTACTTTCCGGTCTGCTGACGTGGCTGTTTCAAATAGACGCAATCTGATAGCTAGGTCGAATTCAGATGCTCTCTGCAGGACAATATTAGCGCCCGGCTGATTTGATCCGATTGATTGATTTGTGATTCCGGGCACGCGCGTCAACCGCTAGGGTCGTTAGTTCCGTAAGTGTAATGCATGTTTGGTCGCGGGAGGGAGCAGTGATCTTCCCCCGCTGGATGGCGGGATCCGGTGCCGATCCACCCGACGACTTTTGGGGTTTCCCTCAACCAGGTATCTCCCACCAGCAGGACACTGTCCCAGCCGGGTCAAACCAACCGACATGTGTGGTAGTGCAGTGCATGTAAGTTTGTGTGTAAGAACGGATGTAGGGCAAGGATGGGGAAGAAAAGATCGCGGGCATTTCGTGGCTCTTTAGTTAGGGTACTGCACCGGCGTAAGGATGGAAATAAAAAAATAACATGAAAAACTACCGATCAGAGCAACTCGACGCTGAACTCGACCTAGCTATCTAGCTAGTGCCGGAAATCCTACCATCGTCGAAACTCAACCCTATAACTTTATTTAGATTTCTGAAACTGCGCATTTACAGACGCAGCTACATGCATGAACGCGACAGGGCTGTCAAAATTTATTTGACGGTGTCCAAAGGAAGGAACTGCTTATACAAAGGAGAATTCCCTTTTGCCCCTAACTGCGCTCTCCTAGAGGAAAGTGGGGGTGGGAGGGTGCGTCTGCCGAGAAGTCGGGTGTGCACGTTGATGTGCGACGCCGAGAGGTGCTCGGGACTCAAGTGGCTGCCGAAGGGTCGCTGACGACCCGGCGCGCTGGGGACACAGGGACTGGGACTCCGAACAAGTTGGTACACGCACAAAGGCTTACAAACAATAGTAGGTCTTCAGAGCTGAGCAAATCTCTTACCAATTTAATAAAATTTCGACTACGTATTAGAAGCCCCAGTTGGTGGGATCTCTAAGCCGCCACAATATCTAAATAAGAAGCACACAAAAGAACGCCGTGTTCATTTACGTATAGGAAAATAATACTTTTGAAATGCTTAGGTGTAACATTGGGAAAACACGACACAGTTCCCTTCACAGAGGGGCCTATATTTAAATAAGCGCCTTAATTTTTTAAGCAAACCGCATTCGGCACGAGCGGTGAGAGCATGCGCACATGCAGGGAGATGTCGTTGTATACCTATGCCCAAAATGTACTACTAATATCTAAATAACATATAGTCAACGAACGACATTTCCATTTTCTTATGTAGAAATAGAACGCTTTTAAGATGCTTTAGTGTAAAATTGGGCAAATGCAAAATTGTTCCCTTTACACCGAGGCTTAATTGTAATGCCTGTGCCCAAAATGAACTACTAGTATCTAAATAAGATATACTAGTTAAGGATCGCCATTTCCATTTACTTATATAGAAATACAACGCTTCTAAACTGCTTTAGTGTGAAATAAAGCAAATACGACATGGTTCCCTTTACCCGAGGCTTAATTGAAATGCCTGTGCCCAAAATATACAACTAATATCTAAATACGATATAGTTAACCATTTCCATTTACTAATATACAAATACAACGCTTTAAACTGCTTTAGCTGAAAATAAACAAAATGCTGACAATATGCGTACACGATAGCTTAATTGAAACGCCCCTCACATTTGAGCGCGTGGTGGTGGTAGTGATGGGGGGGGGGGGGCGTGCGCACCTGCAGGGAGATGACGACGGCGGCGAAGAGCTGGTAGAGCTGCTCGCCGCGCGCGCCGGGCTCGGGGCGGAAGGGCAGCGCCACGTGCTGCAGCCCGAACAGCGGCACGAGGATGAGCGCGGCGCGCGCCGCCTTGCGCAGCCCCACGGGCGCCGGGTTGGCCGAGTTGCAGTGCAGCTTCGTCAGCAGCACGCGCAGCACGTTCACCAGGAAGACGGCGGACGCCGCCAGCGACAGCAGCACCGGCACCGTCAGCGCCCACTGCGTCACGCTGTCGCCCATCCAGCACCTGTGGGGCAGGCCGCCAGTTAACAATGCCCCCCTCAATGAGCACGGATGGCTGATAACCATGCTGTCCCTCATCCAGCACCTGCGACAGGACAGTTATTTGGCACTGCTTCACGCTGATCCCCAACCAACATCTGCCTCACCAATAAACTCTCTCTTACAGATGTACATCTGTTCATCACTGCGTCACGCTGTCGCCAATCCAGCACCTGCGGGGCAGGGCGCCAGTTAACAATGCTGCCCCCCCCCATCCAGCACCGGTAGGAGTTAACCATGCTGTCCCACATCCAGCACCTTTCGACAGGGCATCACGCTGTCGCCCATCCAACACCTCCCTCAGCAATAAACTCTCTCTTACAGTTGTACACCTGTTAATCACTGCATCACGCTGTCGCCCATCCAGCACCTGAGGAGCAGTGTGCCTGTGAACAATGCTCCCCCCCCCATCCAGCACCAGTGGAATTCAACTATGATATTTCTCGTCCAACACCTGCGACAACACCGGCGGCTGTTAGACATTGCGTCACGCTGTTGCTCCTCCAGCACCTGTGTAAATGTGGTAGTTAACAATGCTGTCCTCATTCAGCACCGGTGGCAGTTAACCATGCTGTCCCTCGTCCAGCACCTGAGACAGGGCGACTGGGAGCCACTGCTTCAATCTGTCGCTCATCCAGCATCTGCCTCACCAATAAACTCTCTTACAGATGTACATCTGTTAATCACTGCGCCACGCTTTGCTCGATCCAGCACCTGCCACACTTACAAACGTTTATTGAAGTGCATCTGTGACCCACTGCGTCACGTTGCCCCTCGCCCAGCGCCTACCACACCTACAAACTCTCTCTTTCACGTCCTGTTCACCGCTACTCATTTGGCGATAGGGCGTCTGTTATCCACTTGGTGTTCACTGGTGTTATCGGTGTTCACTGGTGACGCTATCATTTATCATGATCTACCGTTCGTAACTGGTTGAACTGTCGAGCGTAGCATCATGGTATCTCCATAACATTTCTAAACCTTATAGCACCAATATACTCTCTTACAGTAACTTACCTTCCGTCTGGCGCTTCCGTCAGCGCCCATTGCGACGTTCTTTGTCCAATGTAGCACTCGCACGAGCGCACACAAAAATTCTCTTATTCAGTTACTCGTTTGCTGTCTTCTATTAAGCCCCTGCACGTGGACACGTCCGCACACTCATTCTTGCAATATGTGTAGAGTTGGTAATACCTCTGGCTTCATTTTTGACAAGTCGCAAACAAAAACTTATATTAACTACAATGCAACTTCTTGTTTACGTTTCTAGCCCATTGAAGCCAATGATGGTAATTTTATGACAAAGAAACCGTGCGATCCGCTAGTGTTTCACCAAGAACAAAATGACTCCTTAATTTAAAGTTGTAAATCGTTGAGACAAACAGATGTAAGACATATCTTATTATAAGAAACTAGTGGAGCAACAGCAGAATACTACGTCTTCGTATTATTTGGAAGCTTTACAATTTAAAAAAATTAGAGTTTAACGAAAAGAGACCATCAAAAATACACTTCGCAAAAAACCTTCACCACATTTTAGAGTTCTTTGCTATATGCGAAGTACAAAAATAAGAAATGTTTAACATTTCTCCTTGGATAGAATAAATTATGTTTAAAGAAAAGACTTGGATTCAATTTTAGGTCAACTGTTATTTTCAAAACTACAAACCTAACTACAAAACTAACTACTACAAAAAAAACACAGCTAAACTACAATATTGATAGATTTTTCACACTAGCTAGGCAGCTCAGTCTAGTTCAGTCGCTGTTTGAAGGAGCATTCCAGCGGTCAGCTGCTCTGGTCAGACGTTTCCCGTGGTTTCT
This sequence comes from Gryllus bimaculatus, assembly GCA_017312745.1. Classification (NCBI taxonomy): domain Eukaryota; kingdom Metazoa; phylum Arthropoda; class Insecta; order Orthoptera; family Gryllidae; genus Gryllus; species Gryllus bimaculatus. The sequence goes on from BOPP01000156.1 coordinate 331,963, forward strand.
CCGATCAACAACGGATGAATGCAGGAGCAGTACTATCAAACGGGCCACGGACCGCGCGCTATCTTTTCCATCCCCAACTCCTTACATATGCATACACACTTACATGCACTACACAAACACACTTGTCGGGCGCTTGGAGATTGTCCCAGCTGGAGCGGTATCGCATTGGAAGGAGATACCTGGTTGGGGAAACCCCGTTAGTCGACGGGTAGATCTCGTCATCCAGCAGGGGAAAGGTCACCACCACTCTCCGCGATATGCGACATGCACTGCGCTTGGTCACTGACCTGCGCGTGTCGTCGGGGCGGCTGCTGCGCCAGTAGGTGTAGACGGCGGCGACGAGCGCGGGCAGCACCCAGCCCACGAAGTGGAACCAGCGCATCACCAGCTCGTCCTTGACGAACACCACCACCAGCGCCAAGTGCAGATGCAGCCCCTCGCAGAACATCCACATGTAGTTGGCCACCATCAGGTACTGCAGCAGCACGTGCAGCGCCTGGCACGGCCACTGCAACCGCCCGCACGACACACGCCACATCTAAGGGCTGCCTTTTACTTTCTCGCCACGGTGTGGAGAGAAAGTTATGTAATGCTGAGCGAAAAATACGGCCAATATTCGACAGGAAAACTCTTATTTCAGGACCCTGGTAGCTAAAAAGTGGATAAATCCAGTTGCTAAGTTTAGAAGAAGTCCTCCAACACGTGGTGTTGGCACATAAGTGGCGAAAGTAATTCAAATTGGGCGCCACTCTTGGAGCTCATTCAGTTTGGCTACTCTTTGAAGGTCTTTAAGAAGAAAGGATGATGCATTTAAAGTGTAATTGTGTAAGGTGCAATAAGATCCACCCGTGTAAATATTTTTAGCTTCTTGTACGTATGTAGTATATACGGAGTACAATACTTGGTCTAGGAAACGCTTAATAAAATGTGCCATTTCATCGACAGAAAAACCCATTTTGTGGCTCCATGGGGGGAACAAAAGAGAATTGTTCTTGTGTCTGTTCGAGGACTATTTTTTTCAAGGACCAATCGGTCTAGAAATTAAAACACAGAGAAAATTCGGGGACAAAGTGCGCAAATATTTAACTCTTCTAAAAGAAATATTTCAATTCTATTTTTCCGGAACCAAAGGACGGACAAAATGACAAAAATTGACTATTAGCCGCCGATAGGTTGTATTTGCAAATGAAGTGAAAATACCGAAAATACAGCCTGGATTAAAGAGATGAGTAGCGTGGGAAACCCTGTGCCATCATTTAGCACTACTTGTTTTTACTTTCTCGCTACTGCTTACGCAGTATAGAGGAGGTATGTCCGTTTCCAATATTGTAATACCGTTAGCAAAAGATATTCAAGTGTTATTGTCAGCAATACCGCTAGTTCCGTGACATGAAACACTTCCTTGTAAGATTCTTATTGAGCACCCACTATTATGTTGAATTACGTTTGTGCTATAATTATTCATATTGTCTTCCTTATGACGTAAAGGTTGCTGATAATACATAGAATTCTGTTTGTATGACCAGCATGACTATACATATGCATGGATGTGTGCGTGTGTGTGTGTGTGTGTGTTTGTGTGAAAGCTATGGACAATAAAAGGAAAAGGTACACAATATTGTAGCTTTAAAGTGAGTTGTTCGAACATAAAAATAGCCTACCAATTTTCCATTGCAACAAGGAAGGTAATAGCGTATCAAGAGTTTTGAATAATCTGAAATAATACAATAAGACTCATAACTGGGTTTCTTGTCATAGAGGAAGCAACAAAAGAAAATAATTACACATAAATGAGAAAAAAATATATTTCTCACCGTGTCACGAATACAGTTCGAAAACAAAAGATGAAGTGATTAAATTTCCAAAATAAAGTGAATGGAAAGAGCCTCTTTGAAAGTTACGTTTTCTAAATTTTCAAATTCCCTGACTTGTCCAGTTTTTACAGTCTATTTTTCTCCCTCCTGATTATGTTTAGTCTATAAATTATATTCGTTACACAGGACAATAAAACATAAAAATGATCAAATTTTAAAAAATCAAGTATATTTTTGAAATTAATTATGTATTAATTAATTACAACATACAATTAAATATTTAACAAACATTAATTACTTGTTACAAACAAAACAATCTAATAAATAAAAGAGCAGTATCTTGCTCCAGCTGGTAAGCTTCAACGAAATCAGTGAATTAATCTGTCCACAACATTTGCAATTTGAGCAGTCATTGCATTATTGAACCTTCCCACAAGTTCACAGAGCTTATATTTCGCTATTCTGTTCTCAGCTTCCTTGTTCTCGTATCTTATTTATTTAAAGTTCAATTTAGGACAAGGGTTTCTAGCATAATGAATATGACTTCCAGTTATCAAGACTAGTGTAACTCCTACTGCTTCTATAACGCCATTTCAAACTTGTTTCTGATCGACTAAAGATTTCTCTACCAGGTTTTCAACGGAATTCATCTTGTTGATAAGAAATCAACTTCAGAATCACCGTAAGATTAACAAGCTTTGTAGTAATACATTTTCTAAATTCTCTAGATCCTTTGAAATCCAAAATAACTCTCTTTCAAAATCGATCCAAATAAACTTTCATAATCGCATTCTGAGTAACTTTATGAGACAATAAAAGCAAACAAACGCATTTCTAGGAGATCTCCCATAGTATAGTAATGTTTAATTCTATTTTTATGTATTTCCTAAATATTACTATGATTTCACCAATTGAATTTTTTATCTACATATTATACAATTTAACGAAAAATTTGTAAAATTTCAATTTAAAAAATCTATTATTTATTATCAATTTTAGCTTTTGTAATGCAGAGATTTAATATACCATCTCTCTAAGTGTGTGCTTAAAAATAATTTAAGCCGTTCTAAAATTATCATGGTTAATGAACATTATAGCACGAGACAGCAAATGTAAAACATCAGCCTTTTATAATTATATTGATGTATTAGAGATTAATAACAAAAAGACAGTTTTACTACCATAAGAACTACATTAGTACAAAATAAATGTTTGTCAAACAAGGTTTAATTTAAGAATGCGTCATCGTAATAATTTTATAATTTTTCCGCTTTCCGTAAAGGAAAACCGAAAACTGATAAGGAAAGAATAATAAAACATTGTTACTAAGAATAAGTAAAATACATTTTTAGTTGATTGTGGAATACTATCAATAATTTTAATATAAAAATCATATATTATAAAATATCAAAATTATAATACTACATATGTCTCTTCAAAAACTTTACAATGCCTGTGAAAAAAACTTCCATTAAAAATGGAGTCAATATCTCAAAAATTGTAAATGCTACAAACAGGAAAATGAAAAATGTTACTTCTCCTATTACTCTACAATAACTAGGAGCAGACCGCACTTCGATACATTTAATATTTTCGAAGATATTTGCTGTGGACAACAATACCTACTTGACGCTTCACTACTCAATTCGAAATAGAAGTGACAAAGATCTGATCTTTCTTCTCTTTAAGTCTGGGCAACCATTAATTTACAATGTCTTTTTATGCTAAAGTACTTCTTACGAGTACATAAAACGTCTAACACTATGCGACATCTTTCGAGGCAGACCCATATGATTGTGATCATTGCAAATTTGGGTTCTATACATCTATTTGAGCAATTTGAGTGCGTTTGGTTTGCTCAAGACTTTGCCTTTATTGTAGCAGTTACAGCACATTTTTTATTTTTTTCCCACGAATCACCACCATAAATAAGTCATTGACAAGTATTCATGGGATCAATATTTGTATTCGACTTTGTATGCCTCCGGGGATTCAGATGTCTAAAACTATTGCACTCGATAAAGTAATCATATTCGTCAGGGTCAACAGATCACTAGAAACGATTTACACACAATATATGTACATTTTTACATGAAAATATCTACGTAAGTTTAGTTACAAGTAAAATATTATCTGATGCATAACTTTTTTTATATACAACTAGAGTATATGCCAAACAAAAAAAGAAAAGGAACATTCACTTAAGCAATGAAATTAAAGGCATTAGTTATCACATGTACTCTAAAATGCTAAATAAGCCCACAACCAGTATTGTACCTCAGCTTCTGGGTCAATGACCCCATCTCGATCAGTTTTCTCGACCGGTTTCCCTTCCCTGATGCTGAGATATCTCCTTGTTTTGCTTCCGGAGATAAATGAATCTTCACTGTCTATACACGATTTGTAGAGTTTAATGGGAAATAACAGTGCTTGATTTATCAAACTTTAGGTACCGGAACAAGCCCCAAATTAATTAGTAATTTAATAGAAATAGCTATAAATGTATGGTATAAGTTGAGAATTATTTCCGAGATACACGAACGGCGTTCCATGGCGTTCTGTCAGAAATCAAGTTTTTTTTTTTGTCAAATTATCGTTCACTGTGTTTTCGTGGCACTTAGTCGATAAAGGGAATTCTTCACAGAGGGAATGATGAGGGATTATTTGGCAAAATCTGTAGCTTACTTGCCTTTGCAAGTGGTATTTTTATACAGAAACGAATATTTGTTAAAATCTTGCCAAAACGTTCGTTTTCGTCTGTATTCACATTTTAACTTGTATGTCAATTAGGGTAGGGGTAGAAGAATTTTAGAAACCGCGCACAGAATATACTTCCCCCCATAGTACGTCATTCTCAGTTTTTCACTGTTTTGTCGTTTAGTATATAAAGGTCTGACAGCCATCTGCAATTATGCATCACTGAGTTACCCGTAATAGGAGTAGCAACGTAAGTCGGAAATAGCTGAGGGCTACAGCTGGTGGTCAAACTCCCCTCAACGGAACTTCTGCAGAAGATCTCTTATGAGCCGAGCCAGACGTAGCCAATCCTGTGACCATGTATACCATAATCCTCAACTCGCCACTAGCTATTTTTTGTTATCTTCAAGAAATTTTCATTCTATCAGCATTACGCGTATGTACCTACCCCTGGCAACAGATTTATACACCACAGGGATGCAAATGTTGATCGGAAAGAAAAATGTGTCACCACTGGTGGAGATCATGTGAAAAATAGTGCAGCATATGCTGAATTTGCTACAATTAAGTTTTTCCATGAAATTGTGTTCTCTTTTTTTGACGACCTAACCATTTGTCTAATTCGCAAATTACATATATTTCGGAGTTCAGCAATAACAAAACCTTGGTTGCAAAATGTATTGCAAAACCATCTTCTCCCTCCGTCTGTTGACATTATTTTAAGTTTTTATTATAGTATGTATCAAGTGATTTTCATTATTCTAAAATATTAAACGTGTTTTAAACCTATTTGTATCTGTAACAAATTTTTGGCAGTTCTGCTTTCTAACATTAGAAAGAACTACAGAAAGGGCGACTTAATCTCCATTTTTGTGCCATCTCATTTAAAGCAATTTCCACTGCTATACAATTAGGAATTTTCTTAAAATATGTTTCTTTCAAAACTTGAAGCTCAGTAGCACTGTAGTGTAAAAGTGCCCCATCGCTACTCACCTACAGTGTAGTAGTGCCTAGAAATTTGTATTGGAGAATAAACTGCAAGTTTTGTTGCACAGTGGAGGTTTCAGGCGGATTGACAGATGGCAGCGTGGTCGCTCTAAACGCAGCGCTCGCGACGACGACCGCAGGAACTTCAACCAGTTGCTGCCTCTCACCATCACGTGTTTCTCTGCGGCCTTTGATTATTTTAGACACGTTACACCAAATCTCATTTCGAAGTTGTAAAAAAAAGGAAGGACAAAAATTTAGGGCGTAGAATTTAATTATCGCGGGAGAAACACAGTTAACCTCTACATTGTACAAGCGGTGACAAAAAATGTAATTGTTTTTTTTCAACTCTTTTTGTAATGTGTAACTTTTGTATCTCTTTTCTAAGATAAAAGAATCAAACTGGACAATTTGAAAAGACTTCATATTGGATAAATTTTGTAGATTGCGATTTGTATGTCTTGAGTCAGTGGTAGACATGCAAGTCTATTATGCGAAATAAAGTACAACCGGATTGATACAAGAATAATCTAGAGCAGGATGTCCAAACAGCAAGTGCTCAAGGGACACTAGTAAAATATTTCGTACTAGTTGAATGTAGTGTCGCCGTTTTTCTTTCATGCTTTGCTTTGTTCAAATATGTACTTACCGTATCTGGCAATGAATTACCAATGAATCATAGAAGCCCTTAACGTTATACTTCCGTTCAAAAATTCCCATCACCCAATAAACTTATGATACCTCCATAGGGGTTATGAACAGGTTATGAACAGGTGATATTGCAATTTCAAAATTATAACCGCCGAAAAAAACCCCTGGGTGTATGCATGATGCAAAAAAAGTTCGAATTCGGTAGAGCTGTATTTTTTACATTTTGTTTTCTAATATGAACATAAAAGATCACCTGTAAACAGTTCTTATTCTTTAATGCTAATATTAGATCATAAGATTTAGTTCGCAAAATTCTGTTGCAAAGTCTTGTACCACTACATTTTATTCCCCTGAGTTGCTTAATGCATTCTTTAAGGTTTTAAAACATCACAAACTGAGTCTGATTTATGTTCTGAATCATTATGTGTGTGTGTGTGTGTGTGTGTGTGTGTGTGTGTGAGCGTGTGCGCGTGTGTGTGAATAAATTGCAAATCAAATTAAATAGAAAGTCAATGTTTGCACGCTTAAGAAATGTGTTCTCTAGTATTACTTACAGTTCTTGGTTTCTTTGTATTTACTTGATCTTCAAATTAATTATTCCAAAGTTATTTGCAAATTTATTGTAAGAAATACGCATAAAATGCAAATCTTACGAATTCACAACAAATTATGCCGCACGCTTTTCATTTGAAATTGCTCGTTTGTCAACAACTCGTGTTGCCATCCTCATGGGAGAAAGTTATGGTTTCGTGGACAGAAAATAACCACGGAGTACTACGATTTAATCAATGCCATCTTCACAGATTTATTTAGGTGGTGTTGGTTTAATTTTCCGTCTACTCACTACGATCGCAGCACTAAAACGCGCAAAAACACGTTTTTGAAAATTTCCTAGAATTGTCTGTCCGGATTCAAAAACAAAATATCAGTTCCACATCAGGAGACCGAGACGCGTCGAATGACACATCATACGTCAACATTGGTGGACAGGAAGTAGTCTAACCGAGAGTGGCGGAACTGCACATTTGCACATCCGCACACTCGGGAGTTACTCAAATACAGTATAGGGATGATAGCGGGCCATATTTACATTAGTCGAGTGATCGACTGTTGATTTCCCCGTATTGTTGATCACAGCAATTTTCCCGATTGCTCTGAAAAAGAGGGAGGGAGGAGGAAAGAAACCTTTCGTAATATCAGGCGTGATATGTTTAACGCAGTGAAACACATGATGATTTTGAATTTCTAAATTTACTAGAAAAGACTCTTAAATTTAAACTTCACCTAAGTTCACTCTAAGGAGATGTCCTCGACATGGCGCGTGCGCTATTTTCTCGTCCAATATGGATGCAAGGGACTTTCACTTTTAACTAATGACCTTTTGGCCATAATAAATGGCACCGCAGGTCGCATACGGCCCCGCTGGCCACCAGTTGAACAACCCCGACCTAGAGGGAATACGCAATACACATAAATGATTCCTTCTCTCGGCGTAATTACCCCAACATCTTATAGTTTTTTTGTGAGTACAGAACATCATTTTAAGGTATTTTATGAAGAGGCAATTTGAATTGAGAAACCACTGGAGGTGCATGGAGGATTCGAAAAATATTTAAACATTTGCAATTTGCAAATTGATAGATTTTTATGAAAGTCGTAGCTGTGCCATGTTTACAAATGCACTTTATTTTTTTTGTTAAAGAACAACAAAGATAAAAATTGCTGCCATTTTTCAGACAATTTTGAAAATTCCACAAGGGTTACATGTAAAGTATTCTCAAAATTAAAATACACTGGGCTGGTCATATTTCTAATACAATTCCATGAGAAACTCTAGTTGCCTAAGAGGTCGATTCTGTAATAACTTTCGTTTCTTGTTGACATTGGAAGAACGCGATTTATCGCTTTCACACTGCGCTAAGAATTTGTTAGTTTTTGTTATATGATGAGCTGCTCTAATCAGAAGTTTTTCGTGAATTTTTCGATCAACACTAGGCGAATGCCAGAGCAGTTCCCTCATAAATGGGCCACGGACCGCGTTCGATTTTTCCTTCATGTTTCTTGTCCTATCCTCATTCCGTAGTCGTACTTACAATAACATACACGACACAACCACTGGGAGACTGAGAGGAGTGTGGGAAGCTCCATGAAAGTGATCTATTTTCAATACTAACAACACCAAAACAAATTATACAAGAACTCCAAAGTTTAGGAAAGTTTAAGCAGATAAAAATGTGAGAATAAAATATGATTGTCATTTGAATAATAATATTATTCATGAATTCTTTTGCTTTTTAACAATGATGAAAATGTTTTTCTTCAAAGTAAATATTTGTATGGTATTATTTTAGAAAGAATATTGTCATAAATGTTTGTGACAAGATTTGGCTTTAATATGGTATTAATTCATTCTAAAATTCTATTAATACCATGTTAGAATCAAATCTTTTCACAAACATTTATGACAATGTTCTCGCTAATATAAACATTAATTTTGGATAATTGACAAAGAAAATATTCTAGAATAATCTCCTTAAAGTGAGAATGTATAAGTATGTTCTCACGATGGGAATTATTTTTATTGGACTTTTTCTTTTTGATAACATTTTTGTATATAATTATATTTTTTGTAAAAATATTCGCTTAATTTAACATGTTTTCGCATGTTTTCTCCCGTCTATTTTTATAATTTCTACTTATCACTTATATCTTTTTTCACTTATAATTGATCTTTTAATGAATTTCATTTCTTATTTCTACACAACTATCTTTGATTATTTTATTCAAAATTTCTTTCTTCAAAATTTGTTGACATTTTTTTTATTTTCTGACGGATCAAGTAAATTAGGCCTATCTAATATATGTTGAGTCTAATTGACACACGGAATCGATGTGTTGGACAATAAATATTTCTTTTGAAGAAAAAAACATTGTATTTTGTTTAATTAATTTATTAAGAAACATTTCATAAAGATAGTTCTCAAGACAGTCACTATGTAGAGTAGAACACTATGAATTTGGGAGATTGTATGGAAACTGACGTGCAATCTATTGCTGCGTCACTAACTCACTGTACTTGAAGCAGTAGATTGCTCACCTCAATGAAGACTCAAATTACGATAAAAAATTATCTCGTTGAAAAATAACGCAGATTGAGAAATCGGTTCATTGGTAATACCTCAGAATTGCTAACAAAACACAAAGTATACATTTTTTTGACATAAAATTAATTTAACAGAACTATTATTTTACCAGGACATTACAGAAATATAAGTCGGTATTCAAAAATATTTTATTTTCTGTTCTATCAAAGACGTAGCTTTGCTAACCGTAGGCTTCCTTAACCTAAAACGTGATTTGGAATCTTGTTCGTCAATGATCTCAAAATATTCCGGCCGACATGTCGTCTGGGTTAAAGCACCAAAAAATTCGTCGTCCATCATCTCTATTACGTTGTCCATCACGGAAATACCACAGATATTCCTTGAAAATCACAAGTTGTCACACTCTGTTATTTTGGCGTTATCTACCAGATAAACATTTAACAGCCTCTTTAACCTCCAGATTTTTGTCGGATACTTTAACCACTGGATAGAATTATCAGGCACTCGTAAAACACAAACTTTCAACATATCAGTAAGTTAACTTCTGACTAGGCTATCAGACACTTTATCACGCTCTGGTGAAACAGGCCCTTAGTCGCGCGATCTTCCTGAGCTCCCTAGTGGTCAACCGTAATGCCTCGGCACGCACTGGTGAAAACCTTGGCCTCACACGGAGCGACAAGATTACACTGGTCGACCAAATTTAACTTCTTGGCTGTTAAACGGAATAGAATGGGTGTTTTTTATGGAATATGGTGCTCTGATTTCGAATTTGTAAAGCACTTATTTGTAACAGGTATGGTTCCTTTGTAATTGTCAATTTAAAAAAAAATTACTGTTGTAAAGTGGTTATATTTACATATATTAATATAATAATCTCAACAAAAATATAGTTTTTAACGATTATTTAATGCATTTCGGTTGAGAAACATCCCTTCTTAGCGTTCAGCAAGCACACTTCGATTTCATTTTTCCTTGATAAGATTTTTCTATTATACTATTGTAACGTCTTTGTGGAAATGGTTCAGCGTGTTCATCGCTCACGGTGCCTAGATTTTCAAACAAGAAGTCTAAGTGAGAATCCAGAAAATGTATTTTAGGGAGGAGTTGTTAAGGAAGTTGTATGTTAAGGGAGGAGTTGGAGACCAGACAAAAGTGCGCTTCTTTCAAATCGCTATATACATTCCACAAGTGCTGTTGGTATTGTATCTTTGATAACAAAAGTTTCATGATGCCACACGTCTCGTCTATCTGGGTTGCTTAGGCAAGAGAAGTTGCTGGTTTCTCATTTACAATAAACACGTTCTTTTAAACTGAGTTTCGATGAATATATAAACAACCAACATTCTTAATGATCATGATGATCTCCCAACTCACTCCGTAATACATCAGTACGATATACTCTAGTGTATTGCCTTATTTGGAGAACAGGCATCGGAGGTCTTGTTCCCGGCGATGATACAAAGTAATCATGGTTTCCTTCTTAAAGATATTCGAACCCTTTAATATGGACGCCAACAGTTGTGCCTGATTCTTTGACAGCTTTAGATCGTTAACTAGATCGTTGAATTCCTAATAATTGATTCTATGAAGTTCGGTTCGTAGACGTTCCATCAAAATCTGGGTCTTTCTTTATGTTCTTTTCGACACTTAAGTTTAAAGCTTCGTCACCAGAGGTTTAGGAATGTTAACTTCAATTGTCTAGTGGCATAGGAATCGGATGGTCGTCGCTGTGAAGAATAGACCAGATAGCTTAAGAGAGGTAGCCATATTGGCTTTCTTGGTTTTGCTTGTGATACCAGCAACTTTGGTAATGCAGAAATGCAGTCCCTCGAGTGGTCCTTTGGTTCTTTTCATGAGAATTGCAAAAGGTACATGTCGCAAATTTCCATTACTCCAACCACTAACACATGTTACACAAGACGGACAGAAAACAAGATGGACAGAAGACAAGAATTATTTTGTTAAAGGATTTGTCTTAATCACACAAAATAAATTAATGTGTCTTTCTTATCAAAGGAGCAATATTCTGCCTTTAGCTTAACAAAATTACCCCACCACACCCACAACAGAAATTGTTGGGACGATTTACACACTGTCGCGGCATTGCAAGGAATTTGCATCTGATAGTGCATTACGCAGTGTATCAACATCTTTCTCATTCGACACACAGGGCGCAATTAACATGCAGTGAACCCACGTCACCGTACTTGAGTTTCCTATTCCCAAAGTTGCATAACTTATTTGATCGATCTGGCGTCTGCTTCATATCTTTAGTGGAATAAACAGTATCATAATATATTATATATAGAATATATTGTTGGCGACTACCATCTTGTAATAAACCTGCAAACAATTAGCGTTTCAGAATAAACGACACGAGCCTATCGGCGATATATATATAGTTTTAGTATAAATACGACATATAAATGTGCGATTACAGAAAAGCCACAGAGCCTGTTAGGCACATGTTGTGGTTGTATTCGACATTAGCAAAGCAAAATACATAAGAAACAGTTACAATTAGCCATTTAACAAAATTACTGTTGACCAGGGGTATCAGGGTTGCCTACCGTTGCTTCTGCATGAATTAAGTTCTGGCATTTTATCTGTTCCTTACTTTGTCGTGTGTTTTTATTTTCTATACTATACCATGCACAGAAACTAGAATAGTGAAAAAAGACGGGCTAATGGAAATTGCAGTGGATGACATAATAAATGCAACTGAGAATCGAAGCGATGATTCTACAAAATTCAGAAGAGGTTGACTATTAACTAAGTACGTACACTAATAACAAATCTTATTAATAACCTAAATTATCGTTCACTAATTATTTTCACTTGTGGTTGATAATAATCACTGAGCGACGGCCCCGCTCGCCCCGCTCGCCCCGCTCGCCCCGCTCGCCCCGCTCGCCCCGCTCGCCTCGCCCGCCCGTTGCGCTCCATCGAAGCGTGGTTGTTGTGCTCTGCACCGCGCTGTGGGACTGCCCCACCCCTTCCACCCGGCGGTGCGCGCTGCCATGGCCTGCTCGGGGTTTGCGTGCGTTTGCCAGAGACGCGGAGGCCGCGCCAGAGACAGAGGCAGGGCGCCAGAGGCCGACCGCCCGTATGCAGCATCTCGCGGACGCGCCGCCATGCGGATTTTTGAAGAAGCTGAGTAGTAAACACGCGCTTGTGGATATAATTTCGCATGCTTATTCCACTCGCAAATTGGAGAAACGCATGCGCAATACTCTTAGCTTTCTCTGTCTTACTACTGTTACAAAACTTCTGTCTTCTACTTTCTTATGAGATGAACAGAACTTTCATCGGTTCTTTTCTTCTTTAGTAAATACTAATTAGAGAGGAAAATAGAGAAGATGCACAATGCAATATCTACATTCTCTGAAAAGTCATTAAGCTGTCCATTTCCATCTCTATCAAAAACAGAAATTAGTAATCCGCAAGTTTACTAATCTCGCGTAACATCCACCCGGACCGGCAGGACCAGGTTCAGGGGCCTCAAAAATACACATTCTTTTTCAGTGATCTAATTGAAAATATTGTTTTATAGTTATTACTTTTAAGCCATCGACTGGGCACGGAGAGATTGTCAAAATTGCACAATGAGATAGAAAAGGAAAGTAAAATGACTGAAAGCTGAATGACTTAAATAGGCTATATTACTAAGTCAGAGATACAACCCCAGCTTTGAGTATCACCAGACACGTGATACTATGTGTCTTCCTCTAATATACTAATACTATACATATCGCTTTCTTAGCCTTACGAGACACACTACTAGTGGTTCTGCACATTTGTATCTTGAGAGCCGAGTGTCTCGACGATCTATATGAGGCATGTCAATGTTGCGGGCAAGGTAACAAGCTTACCAGAGTTTGCGTGCGCTGTGACCAGAGAAATTCGCGCGAGATTTAAAAGTAAGGGTTGTACAGATTTGTCCGAAGTACGGTACGTCACTGAATACCGGGCCCTTCAGTGTTTGGGAGAAGTTACTTGAAAGTCATTGTCACAAATCGTGTTATATTAATTACTATTCTCCTTTTAAGCCAAAGAAATGCTCTATTAAAATGAAATAATACATTGGTCCGATTATAAATTCTCAATTGAGAGTAAAATTTAAAAACAATTAAATCAAAAGAATCTTTACAACCCGTTTACTTAAGAGTGATACTAAAGGGTGAACTTTCTACGTTCAGGTTAGAAGGTTTAACAGACCAATATTCTTGCCTGTTAAATGCACTGTCCGTTCGTAAGCGATAATTGTTTACTTACAAAGACTTGTTAATTTATTCACATTGCTAAATACAACACAAAACTTAATAGTTCAACAACACAACACAAAACGAAAACTGAAAGACTTCACCATTCAAACATATACCTGTCACTTAGCAAAGATGTTTATATAAGGGAGAATTATTGTAATATTAACATAATACAATTCTTATTCAGTTATTTGATAGAAACAATCTAGCAAAAATATTTTCGTACTCGACACTACTCGCCGCTCCAGCTTGCGCATGTACACCCGTTTCTGGTTTCTAAGGGGAAATGCGTGCGGAGTGAGGAGAAGTTGTCCGTGCCCGTAGGAGAGCCGGGCTCCCCCGGCGGGCACGTTGCTCTTGCGGGTGCGGTTTGACGTAAACCATTTCCTCCAGTCGGCCTTCCCCCCCCTTCTTGACGCTTTCCGCCTCCCCCCACCAGCAGACGAGTCTGGGCAGAAATGGCGGTCGGTGCACGGACAGCGGCGGATCGACGGCGGATTAAACCGCCGACTGAAAGGGGCGTCTCAAAATCACCATCTTCTTCCTTCTTCTCTCAATTTCAGGATTTAGGCAGAAGTGCCCTGGTTCCGACTGTCGCTCTGCAACATCAGGACCATCTCTTTCTGGGTCGGCCGATATCTCTTCTTCCTTCGGTTGGTAGTTATCACTAATTGTGGAATATCGATCTTTCCTTCAATTCTTTCGATATGCGCCGCCATTCTTCCTGTTTTCTACGATCCTTTCAATTTATGCTTGTATAATATCTAGTTCTTACGGGATGTCCTCATTTCTTTTCTGGTCTTATTTAATGCAGCTTTAACTTTCCTAAGTAAATCTCTTTCTGGCTGCTGGGAGCTTACTTTGATCTCTTTTTTCATTATCCACGATTCACTATCCCCATATACAGGAGAACTGGAGGCAGCCATATGTCTTATAGGAACTCTCAATTTTTTGTGTTCTTTCCTTGCTTTGTTCTGTAGTGTTCTGTTTTATTATCTCGCACATATTGATTGAATTTATTAGTTTTTATTTTCTAATGTCTTTATTCTGTGTCATAACTAATCGTCACAACAAGGTAATTTAAAAATTTGAAGTCTGGTCGATCGACTGGTGTTGTCCAATAACTATTTTTTGAGCGTATGGGGGTAATTTACCGCAAGGGCCATTAATTTAGTCTCGTTTTAGAAATTCGGAGATTATACTCTTTTCTTCCCAGTTGATGGCAGTGTTGTATCAGCTTTTTGCAGATCATCTTCACTTTCTTGCCAGTAAATTGTAACGTCATCTGCATAAGTAGAAACGTTTAGGTGTTTATTCTGCTTCAACTGTATTCCAGAACTAGCTATGCATCTCCATCTTTTTAAATAAGGTCATCAATATATATATTGAATAGTGTTGGAGATACCTACATCCTTGTTTTAAGTCCCCTAATTTATTAATATTTCTTCAGTCTTCTTTATGCCAGTATTATTATAATTTTTGTCTCGTGATACATATTTTTTTGATGATTTTTATGAGGTGTTTCAGGATAGCCACTTTCGTTCATTATGTTCCATAGCTTGTTGTCTGTTCCACGCTATCAAAAGCTTTTCTCGAAGTCAATAAAGGCTATATGGTTTTTCCTTATTTACTTCTCGTCCGTTTTTCTAAATATTCTTCTTTAGACTTAAAAATGTTGTCGTTACAAGAGCGTCCTTTCCGAAATCCCGATTGTTTCTTCTTGTAATTTAGCCTCTGCTAATATTTTCAAATCGAGCGTTGTATAATTTTTTGCAGAATAATTTTTATAAGCGGCATTCATGAAGGCTGATACCCCTTGTAAGTTTCCAACATTTTCATTTCTTCGTAACCTTTTTTAAAGATAGATATGAACTTCTGTTATTTTCCAGCTTTTGGGTATCTTTAAGAATTTCCAGCATTCGTTGCACAGATGAAGCAGTCCTAAATTCGGCTTAGGGGCCTGCATATTTTTTATGAGTTCCGTGTTACCTCCATCAGGAACATGCCTTTCCTGTTTTTTTTAATACTGTTCAAGGCTTGCTTTAATTCATCAAGGAGATGGAATCCACTGTATTGTTTGTAAGCGAAGCTCTTCCTCTTTAGGTTCAACAATTCCAGTACAGCGCAAAGGTTTATAATAGTGTTTCCTTCCATTGTTCTTCCATTGATTATGCGTATATCTGGCAACATCTTTCTCGTCTGATTTAAATGTTTAACGCTTTGTACGCGAACAATTGTCTTCCAATGTATATCATGTTCGATGGTGTTTTCTTATAAATCTATCCCATGAGTCATTATGTGCAGATCTTATTATTTTGTTTTGCGTTATTCCTTTTTTTTTATATTCTCTTTTGCTTCTTGGTTTTGTTTTGAAGGAATTTTTATATGATATATCTTTATCTTTTATGGCTTTCGCTATACATATCGTTCCATACTCTCAGTCCCTTTCTTTTCTTATGCTTTTTTTTTTCTTTCCTAAAGTTCATATGCTGCCGCTCTCTATGCAATTCCTTATATTCTGCCATTCCTTAATCCACATCTCAACAGTTGGAACACTTGGACAGAAATTGTTGTAATGCGGATTTTGATATACAATCTATTATGCTTTCTTGTTCAAGTAAGTAAACTTTGAAAATTCTGACTTGTCTCTTTCCTTGGTCTAATTTTTCTCCATTTTGCCTACATTGCTATTGTTGCAATCACTAGGTAGTGGTCTTGAATCATATATCACATCCCTCGGTGTATTGTACATTCTCTATTTGGTTACTAATTTTTATCATTTGCGATTACATAATACTATCAAGTGATCTGCGGCCTCTGGCACTCCAGGTGAACTTGTGTATTTCTTTTTTCTGAAAAAGGGTATTAGCAATTTTCAACTTATTGCAAAAAGGCTGCAAACTGTCTAAGTTCTTCTCCGTTTTTTATTTAAGTGCTGTTTCTCCAAATACCGCCGACAACTCCCGGAATCGGAATGTTACCAACCGCTGGATTTAGGTCGCCACAGACGAGGACATGAATTATCTTTTTGTTTTTTGCTTATTTTTTTGAAGATCGTCATAAAACGTCCGTGGTGTTCCTCTTTCTTCCTTCTTCTGGGCCATACACGCCTATAAGTATTAAGTTGGCCCCTCTCTATTTTGAATTTGCACGTCACAATTCGCCATTTACAAAGGAATACTCCACTACCTATTTTTCCACCTCTTGTTTAACATAATTGCTAACCCCACTACTTGCCCGTCTATTTTGAAGTTACTCCCACAGTAGATTATCGTATAATGTTTTCCATATCTTTTAGTCCTTTCAGCTTTTTTTGGTTTCGTTATCAAAAACAGCTATATCTATTTCTTTTTCGTTTAGTTTGTGATTAGTTCTTCTTCTTTATTACCTAGCCCTCTGACATTCCAAGGTAGCTAGTTTCAGTCGTCCGTAATACCGAATCGTTTATTCTGACATGCCTTAAGTCGTTTCCCATGATCCATCCAGTTGTGCATTGTGAAAGAGAGCCAGTAAGTTATTGAATCGCCCTGGCCGCGGTTACGAAGCGCTGCGCGGTTAAGTTTTGGTAATGGGGCTGCCAGCCTCACAGCTTCAACAGCTGGGTGGTATTTTGGGCCACCGCCACCCTAGGCGATTGGCCTTTGCTGGGCTAAGAGTTCGCCTACCCTTTCCGAGGACAGTCTCGCGCATGTCGAAGCGAAGATCTTACGTCGGAACTTCCTCTTCTTCGTTAGGTTCTTCTCTTTTGGGGGGCCTATTCTAACGCCGGTGTCCTCTTCTGGAGTACTCTTTTTCGTCTGACCTCCTTCGACCTGTCCGGCCGGGAAAGGCCCTACCAGTAGCTACGCTACCGGGCCGGGCATGCTCTCAGGTTCACGGGGGCACACAAGCTCCACCACCACGTCAAAGGTATGTTATCCCTTAGGTGGCGCAAAATCACCATCCGACCCCTAAATATCATCTGCGGCACGGTACGACACGTAGCCCGTGACATGCCTGTTCTTGCAAAACGGACAGCCTGCCAAGAATAGTGACGCACCCCAAGTGGACAAAACTTTCGACTCACTCGCCCAGACACCACCAGGTCGGGCGCAACGAAGGAGAAAACTTCCTCATACCAAAGCGACGACCTTGAGGGACAAGGGGGGGGTGTGTGACGCCCACTGAGTTGATTGCGCGACACATTCCGTTTCATAATTGATTCTGCATTATCGTGAGCTGTGTATCACATGTACCTTATGTATGCATTATCACGCGGCAACAAACTTTCAGCATGATGATAAGTACAGGGAGTCCGAGAAGGAAACGTCGAAACTTCGGAAATATGCTTTGAATGCAATTGTAAGCATATTTTGTCTAATAAACTACTTGGATTTTCCAAATGGCTGAATCGCAATTAGCACTGAAAGTTTGTTTGAAAAAATACTTTTTATGTAAAGATTTGCATTGCAGAAACACATACACACTCCAGAAACATTTCAATTGTTTCTTATTTACAAAAGAAATAAACATATTTGTTTACAAAAAAATTACACAGAAATAAAAACATGGTCGAAGTGTGAATTGTGTGCTTTTCTATTTCTGTGTTAATTTTTTCCTAACAAATATATTCATTTCTTTGGTAAATAATATATAATTTTCTTAATTTATAGAGGGTTTTTATATTTTTGCAATACAAAATTTTGCTTGGTAAGTATTTTTTCAAACGGCCTTTTGAGTGCTTATTGCAGCTCAGACATTCGGAATATCCAAGAGTTTATTCGACAAAATATGCTTAAAATTGACTAAAGAGCATATCTTCGAAGTTTCGACGTTTCCTCCCCAGACACACTATATAATATATTCTAACGTAAAGCAGAGTACGGTAAGCCTCTGGCTCTTCGCATTACCAGTTTATTTCTTCGCAAATTTTAAAACGATTTAGTGGCACATAAATTTCTATTCGCAGAAATGACAACGTGAAGGATAGCAGAAGCTTCACCTTTCGGGTCGTAGGATAATTTCCAATCATTATAAATATCCACTCTTTCCAAAACCTAACACATCACTGTGTGCACCTGAGAGTGAGGATTAAAAATTTATAAGAAGTTGAGAGGTCATGTAAAAATAACAACGTAGACAAATCTATTTCCTTTCATAACAGGTGTAAACAATCTTGAAGGGTGAACAATAATATAAAAGACGTTTACCGAAAGAGACATTATAACAATTCAGTAAACTATAATTTCTCATATGAAATGTTGTACTCTACAGTTCTACAAGGCGTTCTATTTGCTCCCTCATATCCTTCCAGTCATTACGTACCCCGTTCAGGAAAAATTACCTAAAATTTTTTCGTAATTTTTATTGTTTCTTTCATTTCTTTGTCAGATCATATTATAGGTAAAAATATTAATAATATAATAATAAAATAATATTATAATATATTGCATTGTACAGAACGAATTGACTCTTGTCGTACGTGATTATCTGAACCCTTGCGAGTAAGCACGTTTCTAACGGTTCCGAGAGTGAAGAAGTGTCAATCGTTTTACAGTGCAAAGAATTAATTCATTATTGTCGTTTTCAAGCACAATTCAGGGAATCTAAAGGGCTTTTCTACCGTTTTAGTCAGAGGGACAAAACGTCGTCCTATCTCAACGCGCTCTAGCAGCGCTTAAAACATCTAATCTATTTAGCGTTTTTTTTACAGTCTTGGCTGTTTTACGCATCTCAACTTCCATGCCTCTTTATCCGATAGATCATTTTCCTCCATTCCTCTTTATTCCATGGCTTCAATTATTGACATGTTCCATATTCTTCTCGGCCTTCCTCTGTATCTTCTTCGATTTGGTATCGACTCCCAAACTTATTGTGCAAGTCTATCCGATTTCAAGCTTCTTGTGTCCATACCGTTTTAGTTGTTTCATTTCGATCGTCTCGTTGAAGGTTATTTGTGCTTTCATTTTATTTATTTCATCATTTCTTATTTTATCTAACAGAGAAAGTTAACAGCATCTTCGCAAGAACATTTCTGATGATTGAAGTTTGTCTTTTTAAAATTTTTTTGTTAGTGTCCAGACTTCTGCCCCATACAGTGTGGTACTCTCTATGAAGGAGCTATATATGTGTTTTATTTTATTCATTGAAATAATTGAGTTTCATAGCATTGGATTCAACTATCTTGTGTCTATTTTTCCTCTTATAATTTTCAGGTACAATTTAAAAAATTCTTAAATAAAGCGCGAAAATTACATATATTTTTTAATTCAAACGTTTACACTACAAAAAGCTTTCTGTCACTGCATTAAGTGTATTCATGTTCTACATAAATGTACCAACGATATGCGATGCGTATTTTAGCCGTAAATGAAATATTAGTTTAAATTAACGCGAACCAACGGCGGCCGTACTCTCGCCTTCTGCCATCAGTACGACATTGCAATAATGGGTTGCAACAAACTGAAGGTTGGACAGACACGGTCGCCAAGACGGACGGACGGACGGACGGTCGTACAGACGGACGGACTGTCAGACAGACGGACGGACGGTCGAACAGACGGACGGACGGTCGAACAGACGGACGGACGGTCGAACAGGCGGTTTGCCGTCAATTATTTTTAGGCATCACGGCACCCACAAAACATGAATTCTGGCTGCCCCACGTGTTTGAGAAATTTTTTTCTATATTGAGCAATTGGATTTATCCACTTTTTTGTTACCAGGGCTTGGCAATAAGGGGTTTTCTGCCGAAAATTCGCATTTCCTCCCCGCAGCATTACATATCTTTCTCTATACTGCGTAAGGTGTAGCGAAATACTAAAAATTGACATAAAAAGTAGTTACGTTTCCATATTGCATTGATGCTTTGCCATTATAAATTTATGATCGCCTGACATTAAAAGAATAAAACAATAGTTATGTTAAACACGACTATTCGATTCGCACTAAACAAGAATTTAACACGGAAATTCGTAATCAAAGCAAAGGTAACAACGTCAAATAAATTACAATGTAATGATAACATTCGAACATAGTTAAAATATCGTGGATTACTAATATTCATATCAATCATAAGCTGTGGCTGGGGTTCGATCTCCGGCTAATTCATGTGGATTTTGTGATGGTCAGCCTCGAAAGGTTTGCTTATAATGCTCCCCTTTTTCCTACCCCTATATCCATTTCTACTTCATTCACCTCATCGTTCTCATGGCTATAATTTTTTCATGAGATCACTCATGGGTCTCAATAAAGTGTATACTCTAAGAGCCTGTAAATAAAAATCAATACAAATAACATTAGGCCAACATAACAAATCCATAACATATGCTAACAGAAATAGTTGATTATGCAACTAGTTGACTTTTTTCACACGAATAAAAAATATTAGCAAATGAAAGATTTTAAAAGTGAATTCGATAATTCTTATGTATACACAAAAATAACATTACAAACAAATCGGGATTTTTTTTAATAACAGTAAAATAATGATTTAATAAAGCTAATTTAATTTGGATGTTACGTTCTAAACTTATTTCCTTGTTATAACTTCATGAGTGCTACCAAAGCAACGAATTTGTTTACAAATGGTAACTAGCTTGAAAGTCACGATTTATGAATGATGAATTCGTTGCCAGGTGAAATATTCTGATAATTATTTCCGGTACTCATGCTGATTGTTAGATCTTCTCGGAACAAGTATACATTGAGCTCTCGATGATTGAGATACATTGAGAGATGATGATGACGATGGCGAAGACGACAACGTCGACCAACCATGCGATGACAACAAATACAACCCCTACGAATGAAACGGTAGTGGTCCGAAGAAACACCGGATATCGCAAACCAAAGAGACATCTGCTTATTAACTATCAGAAGAGAGAACTATGAGGACACACATATTCATATACTACATAAGAAAACATTAGTGCTGATTACACAGGTAAAAACCAAATTTCAGCAAGCAAAAAACCTCATATTTCACAAAAATGCATCCTAAAAGGTAAAAATCTAACCTACAAAACAAAGGATGATGTGCTCATAATAATCAACCGTGTATATCTTAGCGTTGTAGTTCAAATGCAGTTTAATGTCAACAATGATTAACAGTCAAAAATGATTAGAATTTTCTTACTCTATGAAAAACTCGAGTTTCAAAGAAACGCCTATAGAGGGCAGTCTTGTCCGAATTTGGCAAATGATGGCATTTTCTGAAACACTTAAATATTGCAACTAGTTTTTGTTTCCAGAAAAGAAACTTTTTCAATAGCTTTTAAAGTATTGGGATTTTCTGTCAATTCTTTTATGTTAATAAATATGTCACATTCAACGACCCTTCACCTGGTGAAATTTGCAATTTTCGACATGTGTCGACATGTTTCGTGGCACGGAATTTAATACGCTCACATGGAATTTAATAATCTCAATAACTACTTACTATAAAGGCGTTTAATGCATTCAATGTATTTTTAACTATCGCAATAATCGCCGATATTAAGTTTTTCTTAAGAGAAAAATGTTCAGAAAATGATGTTGACTGGAAGGCATGCACTCGAGAAATACAACTGTAGTGCTCAGTACACATGGTAAAGTTTTCGTGAAGACTCACAAACTGGAAATATAAAAGCCAAAAATCGTGCATACACGGTGGGTACGTTTTCTGCATATATTGTGTTTAAATCGCCACAAAACGCCGCTAGGGTGTCTACCTAGTAACAACTAAATTGCGCCGTTTGAGTACTTCCAGTGGCGGGATTTGTGTGCGTGCATTAGGCTGTGCGATTAAATTAGTTAACCATGACGAGCAGCGAGAAGAAAAATAGTAAGGCAAGAATAGGGAAGGTGGTAGTTTATCACAATATTACCTCCCACAAACGCACATTGACACATCTAACAACAAAATCGAAATGGCCGACTACCGTGATGTGGGGTAAATAAATCAATTAGTGTCCGATTCCGCTGCTAGAAGCGCGTGAGTCAAACTGTAAGCTTTCTGCACGAAAAACTACGAACGCGCTCGAAACTTTTCATGCCCAAACCGTACAGTCTGGACAGCACATCTTCTCTACGTCCAACCCGCACGAAAACTGTCCCGTGTGTACCGGGCTTCTGTCTCGCTCGCCCTTGCCCTCCAGCGAGTGCTTGTGAAGCAAGGGCGCTTTACGCGACCGCATGCACTTCGCTCGCTCACCCCGGCGCAGGATGAGCGCCCGCAACGCGCACTGTCAGATGTCGGGGTGGTGGGGGGCCGGAGGAGCGGTCGGGTGAAGGGAGGGAGGGTGGGGTGAGTGCGTGCAAACAGCCGCCGCCCGCGGGGACGCCTAGGCGCAGGTCGGATGCCGCGGAGAAAAGCGCACCGCCGCCCCGCGCGGCACCTTACGTTATACATTTCCCTCGTTCCTCCTTTGCTTGGGCGTACCACCATTCATTTCTAGGAGACGGCACCGGCCGAAGCGGCTATCAGCCACGAATTGTCCCCGAAGGCTAAGACCTACTCGCGAAACGAGTGCGTATAGTATATTTCGCCTGGCGTCGGCATGAGGCTTGCCCCGGCTGGGGCACAGCACCGCAGTGGGACGTACCTGGATGGGGAAATCCCCTGCGAGTGGATGTGGACCAAGTAACCGTACGTCACCATCCAGGAAGAGCACCGCCACCTCCCGAGATAAAAAAAAAATCACATCACGCTCGGGACTACTGACCACAGCAGTTAACGCGCTCGGTTCATTGATTGACTGACTGTTAGAGATTCCGGACACGCCAACTACTAAGGTCACTAGTTCCGTAAGTGTAGCGCATGGTTTTTTCCTCTGACAGTGACGGTGGTCTCCCCGGTGACGGTGGTTCGCTGTATGGCGACCAGGTATCTCCCGCCAGCGAGGCACCACCCTAGCCGCGACAAGCTCTAAGCTCCCGACAGGTCTCCCGGTGGTAGTATAGTGTATGTCATTTTAAGTGCGTAAGGGCTGAGGATAGGACAAGGAAGAAGTAGGAAATGTCGCATGCGGCCCGTGGCGCGTTTGTTAGGATACTGCTCCGTCATTCGTCTGGTGCTGATCGGAGAAATCACGTAACATGACAGCAGCGAGCTGCTAGAATTCTCCTCCACACAGCAGCTGAATTCGACCTATCTGATAAGCTAGTATCGAAAATCCTTTCACCATTGGGAATCAAATCAAGTCCTCCCGGTCAGAGGGATTGCAGTGTCATCAGATGATGCCCTGAGCCACCTCTCCCAGTCTAAAGCACCCGGAAAAACGAAGTAATGAATCAATCAATCAATCATACAATTCGACTTTTCACGGCCTCTGCAGCATCGCGGACTGGGAGGTTCTAGGTTCGAGTTTCGACCGCGGTGAATTATCGTCACTAGGCATGAAGTTAGATAGAATTCAATCGCTGTTTGGACAATTCTAGCGGTCGGTTGGTCTCATCGATATTTTCAGTGGTATCACCTTCCAAATGTCTCGTATTCGTCTAGAGGCAAATGCTGAAGTCGTACCCTAACAAAAGTGCCCTGGACAGCACCCCATAATTCCTTCGTCATTTTCGTCCTCTTTTCTACCCGTACACACACTAACATGTCCGACAATGCAGGGAGCTTAGAGCTTATCCTGTTTGGGGGCGGTGCCCCAATGATGCCTGGTAGGGAAAACCCCGCTAACTGCCGAGTATATTGGTGCCAATCTCTTGAGATAGGGGAGGAACATTAAAGGGCAATGACTTAAGTAGTTAACCAGGTCGGAAACACAAAATTCAATCAAGAATGGACCATGTGGATCTCACAAGTGTTAACCTGCGATAACTATGAAAATATAACAATGTCTTCAAAACAAAACAATATTGTTTAATTGTATTTCCTTGCTTTGATATTTAATATTGTTTCTGACTTTTGCACATTTTTGAAAGAGAAAAACCACGGGATATCTTTAGAGGCAGTTACATAAAAATTTCGAAAATATATAAAAAACCTGTAGGTTTCAAAAAAACAGTTAAATTTAAAAAAAGTTTTTTTAATGAAAACTAGATAATCTACTCCTTACCTCCCCACTATTTCAACCCTTTAAAACATTTGTCAACTGTAACAAATAAAGTCCTATTTCATCACCTCGAAAAACACCCAGAAATCACGAAAATCGTCGAGAGACTCCTCGCAATGGTAAAAGCACATTGAGTAACAGAATCTACGAGCATTTTAGCAAAATTTGAGTAAAAAGGAAATACTAGCTCATGTGTAATAAAAATCATTTACACTGACTAAACGGCTATTTTCGATCGAAATACCTTGTTACCGTTTCCACACACGGTACTTTATGTCCATGTGCCACCTCTCGTTAAGAAGCACTGGGGTCGGGCATGCAGAGAATGTTTATAGCGTCGTCAGCGGTGAATTTACGTAATTTACTGTCCTAGACAAATATGTTTTGGCACCGTCCGGTTAATTCAATGCATTTTGATTTTAATGTTTCAAAGCAGAAAAAATATAATTATAATTACAAATAATTTCTATAGTAGTATGTTTTATAACTGATTTTAATCATACATTAATAATGTATTACAATGCAACATTATAGTTGATTTCGTCGAACACTTTGGTTTGCAAATTTGTTGAGCATATTACACACTTTTCGAAGTAAAATATATTTTTCTATTCTAAAATGGAAAGTGAAATTAAATCTACTATATTCTGTTGTTGATCTGCAGTAGTTTTTAATACGACTCAAAACCGAAAACTATCTTTCAGATGAACTATTTGAAATAAGGGTACTAATATGTACATGCGAAAAGTTATATAAACGTTTGGAAATAATTTGTAAAGGTCAGTTTTTCCAAGAAGCTGGAGCAAATTCTGTAGTAATATTTTTCCAATGTTTTTGTAACAATTTATGAATGCATTAAATTACATTAAATTATCACATTTTTAAACTTAATTTAAAATTCAATAAACATTATCTAAAACAAATTACTCTGACAAATTGACACCCCTCTATTTTTTGCCGCCCTGGGCACGTGCCTAGATTTGCCTCTTCATAAATCCGCTACTGAGCGTCATATAATACGAATCCTCAGTGATCGTTATGATTCTTCTTTTTAGGGTAGCCACCTCTCCGGGATTGATCCAGAGTCTTCGGGTATCAGAAGTAATCTCCGGGCTTCGGGTTAATGTGGACCATCTCAGGGTAATACGAGATATTAAATTCGTTTTGAAAAATATACGGAAATGTTTGGCAGAAACACGAGATGAGATGTGCATGATTGTGGAGCGCTTTGCATTCCTCCCGCTGAACACTTCGTCCCCGAGTCCGCACTGCTTTCAACTCTGGCTCCGCCCGCCCCGCCCATCCGCTCTTTACGTTTCTCCCACTCATATCCCTTCACCCCCGTGTTCGTCCTACCTTCAACTCCCGCCCCACTCCTTCGGCTCTTATGTTCCTCCTGCTCATTGCACTACGCTCCCTTGTTAGTTCTGCGTTCATCTCCCACCCCGCCCGATTCCGCTCTATATGTTCCTTCCTCTAATAACACTACGCCCCCGTTGCCGTCCTTACAAACTCCTGCCCCAACGTTCTGGCTCTTTATGTTCCTCTCGCTCATAAAAATACGCCCCCGTGGCCGTTATGCCTTCCACTCCCGACATGCCCCCCCACCCCCACCCCGACCGCTCTGTATGTTCCTCCCGCTCTAAACATAACGCCCCACCAGCTTGTCCTGTCTTCAATTACCTCCTTGTCACTTCCGCTCTTAATGTTCCTCCCGCTCATAACACTACGCCCCCGTGGATGCCCCTCCCATGAAGTCTATTCTGCTGGAACAGTTCTTCCTGGCCATCACCCTTCGACCGCACGCGCTGTATGGCAAGCCATGGCTGTCTAAAATGCGTAATAATAATAATAATAATAATAATAATAATAATAATAATAATAATAATAATAATAATAATAATTCCGCCTCGTGGTGCAGACGATTGCTGCAGCCGTCGCCTGCGCCAAAGAAGTTGCAGGTTCGAGTCCTGCGTACTCATGGTCGTATTTGTGATTGAACCTTCACTCCTCATCATCATCATCCTATCACCTTATAATTCACTTCAAAGCATATCTTTGTCATACTGAGGGATGCAGCTGATACTGGAAAAATTACACATTACCATTAATCGTGTAATGGCGTGTTTCAGCGTGTTCAGTCGTTCAGTGTTTCATCGTTTAATGGCGTGTTCAGTAATGGCCTGTACGCCAATATTAATAATTATAACAATAATATTAATATTATTATATGTAGGTGTACGACAAACTAAAAAGCTAATTCCGACACGTGAGAATAGAAAAATAAGTTCTATAAAAAGTCTGTCCCATTCCGTGGCACCAATCGTCAATGTTTCTATTAATGAATTTTTGTGGTAAACTGTCACCGAAGATACGCTCATTGGAAGATTGGTTCATGGAAGTAAGAATCGTAATTATCTTTAAACTGGATAGAGAGATGCGTTGGTTTTATGGCAGGCAAATGTACTAATATTTTGTAATGTAAATAAAAAACTTTCAAATTTGAATTGTTTTGATATGTGAAGGTGAACGGTGTGAGAACACAAATATATGCGGAGTTTTGTGTGTTTTTGTAATGAAGGTCGGCAATTCGCGAGTAGTTCTGAAAAATCCTTGTTTTGGTATTGTGCTATACACGCTCATAAAAGGAATAAAATACTAATAAACAGTAAACACACCACAGTATACATTTTATATAGAAAAAATGGAACAGTCAGCCTTGTTCCGCAAGGCGAACGCGAAAATAGTGTTTTATGTTATGGCTGAGTGTCCTCACGCGCAGTCCAATGAAGCTACGCACAGGCTGGGTCGGTACGGCACGGGCGGGATTTTTTTAAACATAATTCGATTGATTTCCGAGAGGGTGCGCAATAGTCCGGCACGGGCGGGACGATCCGCACTTTTCGCCATTTGCTGAAAGTTCGAAGGAAAGATCTTGTGGACATTCCGACGTGTCGATTACGTCATCGGCAGTGCCTTTGCGCCGTTTCAGTTGTGAGGTTATGTGAAGCGTGTGGAGCGATCCTGAATGCATCCAATTTAATTATGTGGATTCAGAATTATCCCGAGTTGTGCAGCCAGATATTAAGTTTTATCTAATGTGTGACATTGTTAGGATGGTGTGGTTAGCTAAATTCTCTGGATCAGGGAGTAACATTTGTCAAATTGAAATTTCTAGGTATTTATAAGTAGCTGTGTAGTATTTTTGAAACCTCGTTCATTTGTGCTTGGTGAATACATTATACCAATTTTGGAATGATTTATTAGTTCATTAATCAATGCAACTTTTTTGTGTGTGTGTCCGTTCTTCTTAAATTAGAATCTTATCAGTGCCGATTATTTTCGTAAGATCCTAAATAAAGGAAAGCATATATGAGTCCCCTGTCCCATAATTCAATTTAATTCTATTACCAAAATATTGTTTTATATATTTTATTTGTCAGGATATCCTATTTAGCCTCACATTAATCGCAAAACACCCTAAAGAACTGAAATACCTTTTCATCTTCCTCCAGGTCGGGATTATGTGAAATTTACCTTTCGTCATTACCGTTCTGTTTAGACGAGAAGATAATTTGTACTTTCTTCGGCACCTTGCGTCATTTTCTTCTTCTTTCGCTACTAAAAATGAGCAGAATGCGATAGATTCTTTACTTAAATTATGAAGCTGTAGCGGACAATATAAGTCGAAGAGCGCGGGGTCAGAAGTGTCCGTTTCGTCCCATCCTCCGTCAGTCCGTCCGTTTAGTGCGCGAGACCCACACAAGAACTACCGTCCGTCTGTTCCCGTCAGTCCGTCCGTCCGTCCGTCGGTCGGTCCGTCCGTGCCATACCAAACCAGTGCGCGCATAGCGTAACCTGTGTACTGGACCAACACCTAAATTACAGTAGAATGGCTAGGTGGTTTTGACTGCACACACGCGTTACACACGCCAGCCGACGGTGCGGGAATATGCTTTGACAGACCACCTGCAACTGGCTCCAGGAAATGCCAAGCTTGTCCACAAGGCCACATCAGGCATCGTCAACCCATTTTTAAGAAGGCATATAAAGCAGGTATAGAGTAGCTCAAAAACAAAAGAAGTCAAACGTTCTCCCTCCCGATAAGCCATTATATTTTGAACGAATATTGTGCACAAAAACGCTCCATCTCTTAATTTTTTATAAAATATTTTTCATAAAAGTGTAATATTATCTTATAAAATGAATACATTTAAAATTTACTTTACTTCCGGGAGAGAAATTTAGACTCATACAATTACAGCACAAACATCACTCGAATCATAATTCTCCAGAGTACTCTGATAAATATCATTTACATGACTTTTTTTAAATTCTTGAAATGCGATCACCCATTTTAACGTAACTTAAAGAATATTGGCTACTGATCATTAACTTTCATAGGGGCCATTAAAGTTTTGAAAAGAGTTCCAGTGGTTGGTTAATGATACTTAGAAAGTTAAATCATGAAAATAATGCGTCAATCATGACATGTAATAAGATTTGCTTGTGCTGCTATATCAGCACTTCCTTTCTCACTGTATTTGGAACTTTTGCAATAGTTCACAAAATTCGGAGCGTTGAACGAAAATGGATCCTACAGTATTTTTATAAGCGAGACGATTTTTATGTACAAATAGTTATTTACTAAATAAGAATTGTGGAGCATCTAATGACAATACATAATCAAACGAGTAGCCCAAAGCTCGACGCGGCAACGGTGGTACACTGCAGTCGAAGTACCAAGAGGAGGAAGCCCCGCATACGGACGTGTGGGTCAGCGGCAGATATTGCATTCTAGAGAGGAATATCGCTATCTCTGCCCGTCCGTCCGTCCGTTCGCCCGCCCATCCATTTGACTGTCCGTCCGGCTGTGAACCTGTCCGTCCTTCTATCCGCCTGGCTGTCCATTCTTCCGTCCATCCGTCCGACGGTCTGACCGACCGTCCGTCCGTCGGTCTGACCGACCGTCCGTCCGTCGGTCTGACCGTCCGTCCGTCCGTCCGACGGTCTGACCGACCGTCCGTCCGACGGTCTGACTGACCGTCCGTCCGTCCGTCCGTCCGTATGTATGTGTGTGTGCGCGCGCGCGTATGTGTGTAAAACGGGAGTATAGAGAACAGTCTGTGGCCCGTTTGCTAGGTTCTTCTGGAAAGGTGGAAAAACTGCTGATCTCAGGAAGCCGTCTCTAGAAGTCTCCTCCAGAGAGCGGTTGAATGTGACCTAGCAGTAATGTTGTGAAAAACTGCCTTCATTTACCGAGAGTCGAAGCCTAATACCACCCAATCGGAGAGACTGCATATGCAACAGTTGTTTCCCCGAGCTAAGTGAAATAAACATTGCTGAAAGGCGGCAGGGGTGTTCCAAGCCCATTTCCTCGGTGGCCGAGCGGGTCAGCGTGGGCGTCGCCCGAGCGTCTTGTGCTCCCAATTTACAGCGTCTAATGAATTGGCGTCGACGGGGTAATGGGCGCGCTAACAGGCGGCCGGTGCCACGCGACCCCCTTGGCCCTGACGGCGCGTTCGCGTTACAGGAGAGATATTCCCGTTCCATTTGACCCGTTCGGGCAAGCATGAGCTTTGTTGGCGGCATCTAATGGGCAAGACCCTGAGGTTTGGTTGTTAGTGATTGCGGGCGTGTCAACCAGTAAGGTCATTAGTACCGTAAGTTTAGTACCCCGCTGAATGGTGAAATTCGACCCCGACCTACCGTCAGCTAGCGGGGTTTCCCCTGCCAGGTATCTCCCACCAGCGGGGCACCGCCCCAGCCGGGCCAAGCTCTAAGCTCCAGACCGGTCTCCCGGCATGTGTAGTAGTGTAGTGCAAGTTAGTGTAAGTGCGTGTAATGGGTGAGGACAAGGAAGGACAGTGGTAGGACAGTGGGAGGACAATGGTAGGACAAGGAAGAGGTAGGAAAGATAGTGCGCGGTCCGTAACCCGTTTGCTAGAGTGTTGCTACGAACAGAGCAGTCGGCAGCTGAATTCTCCTCCAGTGACTGAACTTGACCTAGATGACAAACTAGTATCGAAAATCTTGCCACCATCGGGACGCGAACCTGGACCTCCCGGTCAGAGGCACTGCAATTACATCAGTTGCTGCACTGCACTCTCGCGGTGGTCTCATCCAAGTTACACGACTGATGTTGCCGTGCCGTATTAGCCGTTCTGGCAAACAATAGCTTTGTAGGTGTCATCTAAAGGGCAAGACCCTGAGGATAAAAATGTTACAAAGCTAATAGACTCCTCACTTTCTTCATACTTTCATTTGGCTTATGTGACGGTTTGTTGACATACTAATATGTATGTATGTGCATGTGATGACTTGAATGTGTTTCTTTGATCAGTTACACACAGCACCGCAGGAGCCATGAAAATATCAGACAAGCATTTTCTTATCAAATAAAAATGCAGAAAAAAGTACGTTTTTTAATATTAAAAAGCAAATGTCTTTTTTTATTGAGCAAAATCCTCAGATTCTGCTTCTGCATTCAGGGATGCTCAGCAGACCTGTCGTTGACAGAACATTTTCATGAAATCAAATGTTTGCCATTCTCCGTTTCAAAATGAAGATTTTCATTAAATTTTTCAATATTTTTGCCGAAAATAAATGAAACTAGACGCAAAGTCTTTAATGAAGACTTTCCCTTTGAGATCATGTCATACATATACATACAAACGTACTGTTTGGTCAAACGTCGGGTCAAACAGGAAGTGTATCGTCACGAACGAAGCCTTGCTGCTCCTCATTTTGTTCATAAGAGTAAACTAGACACGTTTTTAAATGCACTAATTAAAAATTTTTTGTGTACTTTATTTTAACAATGACATGAGTACCATTTCTCTTTTTAGACACGTACAGTGATGCCATAAACCTCTTAACAATCTATCACAGATCTTCAACTTAAATTAATTAAAATGGAAAAAGTAATTAGACATATTTTAAGATATATTCATTCAGTTATTCAACTACGTTATACCTCTTGACATCCTTTTGAGATATTTGAAAACCTTCATTAAAGCCTTTGCGTCTAGTTTCATTAATCTTCGAATTTAATCTAAAACGTCATTTTAAAACGTAGAAGTGCAAACATTTGATTTAAAAAAAAAACTTTCTGTCAACACCATGTCTGCTGAGCGTTTATAAATACAGCAGCAGAATCTAATAATTTTGCTCGATTCAAAGAGAGATACTTACATTTTCATAATATTTAGAAACTTGTTATTTTACTGTATTTTTTTTTACTATTTTGAACTCACTTTTGAATTACTACGATCATACAGCAACCATTGTAAGTAAGATTGGGGGTTACGGTATACAGACACCCAAACATCCATATCCCGGGCGAGATTCGAAATCGCGACCCTTCAGGCAAATGTGGCTGATGAGCCTCAACGACCTCGACTACCCAGGCCTACTCCCACATTTTCATTTGAAAATAAAGTACTTATCTGGTAATATTTTCATAGCTTCAACGGTGCAGTTACTGACAAGACCTGCGCTATTCTTTTAAGGTCTTTTCTCCGAAGAAAAAGTTTATTAAAAATTTGAAACCATCTTTAAGAAAATATTGAAAATCTTGAGTTTTCATGTAAACTATAATCAAAAATCAAAATATTCCTTTCAAACTCGCAGGATCTGGAGATCGTCCACATCGATCGGGGAATATCAATTTTGGAAAAAATGTTTTGTACCTTCTGATTTAGGCGCGTAGATCGCAGATGGACAGACATATCATGGTATGAAATTGGCTTGTAAACGACGAATACTGGACTTCATTTTAAATTGGAAAATAATTTCTCTGAAAACGTTGGCACACGTCCAATATATGCAATATAACTAAAAAATATAACAAATTAGTATTCTGACCAAACTGCTTTTGTGACGGACCGCATACGACAAATATAAACAATGAATTTTCTGTGACTGAACTGGTGACGAATCGTTCCCAGATAAATTTTAATTAACAGATGATGATGGATGAAGTCATTATTTTTCTTGTAACTCTGACACCCTGTAGTACTTAACATAATTAAGCCGTTATTTGTGATATAGACTATGTGATCTCAAATTCTCCAATTAAGAAGCGATTATACTATTAACGAGAAATATCTCAAATAATCTTATAGTAGCAGTCATCCACCATCTTTAGTTACAACTCATTTGGTTCACTTTTTCTTAATGGAAGGCGCACTGTAAAATCATAAACAATGTAACAGATTAACGATGTAACTAATTACAAAGTAGTTGCGTTAAGTCAATGTATCACAATATTTACTGTTTTTTAAATCTACATTTTAAATGTAGTATTTGCCTCTCAAATCCCATCGGAACATAAAAACTAGTGCTAAAACAGCACGTACTTTCTCGCCCTTATTATCACGCAAAATGATGCGAAAAGTACTCAAAGGGGCTTCATGTAAAGTACCCCCAAAAATTAAAATATTGGTCTCAAATTCAAGAGGCCGCGACATCAACCACATCGGTTAGGGAATATCAAATTTGGAGAAAATCAGCAGAACGGTTTAGCCACTAGCGTTGTTCGCAGACAGACGGTCGGACTCTTTGCTGTCAATCGATTTTTCGGTATCAATGACCCACAAAACATGGATTCTGTCTACACGTGTTAAAAGATTTTTTTCTTCTAAGTAAGAAACTGAATTTATCCACTTTTTCGTCACCAGGGCTTTGTAATAAGAGTTGTTCTGCCGAAAATTCATCGGTTCTCCGCACAGCATTACATAACTTTCTCTCCACTCCGTACAGAGTACGAAATTAAAAAAAAGGAAAATAGATTTCCGTGACGAGCATACTCACCGCGTTCTCGTTGAGCACGCTGATGTCGCCGATGACGTGCCGGTACCACACCAGCCACATGAGGTTGTTGGCGGCGAACGACAGGAACAGCTGCACGTGGATGGCGATGCGCGTGCACTTGAGGGCCCTGCGCACAGAGTTCGTTAGATCCTGCTCTGTATGGGGTGAACTGTTACAGACATAATCCCAAAATGTGTGTTTATTTTGCAGACTTCTTGGCCAACTGCAAAGCTAGCGAAGTAAAACGCGAAGATATTCACAATAATTATTACATTGTTTCAAAAATATTTGTGTCAAGTTATGATTTTATGAAGGATTAATCAAGTAAACAATGCACCTCCCAAATGTGCGTGCTAGTTGGTCCATGTATATTTCAAACTTCTGCTGGAACTATTTATATCATCATTTATTTTCTTTCTTAGATGTATAAATACATAACCAAATGCTTACTACAATTACTATAATGCTATCCTGTTACAAAAATTGAGACGTTCGTTTTCAAGAAATACAAAAGTATGAAATCGAGTAAAATACCTCAGTGCGAATAAAAATATTGTTTGCAATGGTGAAAATATGTACAGATAAGAAAGTTTATTGCATCATCTGTCCCTAAACAAGCCACACAATAACAAATCAAAAAAACTAAAATTGTGACATTTGTTATATTTGTGTGGCATTTCTAGCCATTGTGTCACCATTTACTACATATCATTGAGACATTTATGTCATGAGTAACATATCAAAGAAAATACGAACAAAATGTTCATTTACACCAACTCATGGTTAACGTTTGTGTGGTCGTTCTATGAATAACAGATATCGACCATTATTTTAATAGATACATTTACAATCAAAGAAAGATTTTGCAATGGTGAATGTTACCGACGTTTTGGCCCCTAAACATCTTATGACCATCATCACGAAAAAGGAGAAATCTTGTAGTCAAATAGTAATACTTTGGCAAAGTAATATGTATTGTGGGAATTTTGTGTGGTATTGTTTGCGTAATTACACGAAGAAATAAAAGAAGCATCTTCGTCAACTTAATATATTTATTTAGAAACCCGGCTTCCGACGTCTTTGCCGCCATCGTCAGTCTCGCTGTGTGAGGCAAAAGTCGGGAGACTGTACATGGTACACAGCGAGATAAATTCTCCCGACTTTTGTCACGAGACTCACCATGACGGCAACGTCGTCGAAAGCCGACTCTCTGAATAAATATACCTTTTATTTCTTCAAAATAATATGTAGCAGCACAATAAGTAACACTTCACGTTTCAAGACATCGTGTTGATTTGTTTAAGAGCCGAAACGTCAGTAACGTTCACCATTTCAAAACCTTTCTTTGATTGTGAATGTGTCTATTAAAATAATGGTCAATATTTGTTTTTCGTAAGAGGTTCATTTAGATATAAAATCGATTAGAACTAATTTATCGGGTATTAATCATGTTTGCCACCGATAATTAGCTCAAAACAATTTTAATAATAATAATAATAATAATAATAGTAATAACAATTTCTTCCCACGAAATTTCAGATAACAGCGTGCATGAATATGTATCATACAAACCAATTACAGACGAACTATGTTCACGCCAAATGTTCACTTTCTAATTATTATTTCATGAGAAGTGATAACTATTGTTATTATTTGGATTTCAAAGAAACTAGCTGACTAATTATAATGACTAGTGAACAAAGAAAGTGAATTATTTTTTTCCTTCTCCTCTATGTCCTCCTTATCATATTTCTAAACCTTCGCTCCCTTGTTCTTATTTTTCCTTTTCTCCTTCATCTGCTTTTCCTTCTCTATTTTAATCTGTCTTAATGAAACTTCATTTATGAAACAGTTAACATCACTAGTGCTTGGAAATGCTTATATACATCACAACACTTGTAGTATTGCTAATAAATGAATACAGATATACCGACACTGCCCAAAACACAAGTACTCTCTCCTCCCAATCAAATGTTGGGATCCGCACTAATGAAACGTAGAGAAGGTGGTGGTGGTGGAGGATGATTGATTGATTAGCATGGTTAGACGCGACAACTATGCTCATTAGTCACGTAAGTGTAGTGCATTTAATATCCCACGAAGTAGTGGGGTTCATCCCACCTCTAAGACGTGAGATCCCGCGTCGACCAACACGTCGGCTTGTGGGGTCACACAGTTCAGGTATCTCCCCCGAAAAGGGCACCGCCCCAACCAGGAAAAATTCTAAGCTCCCGACCAGGCCCTCGACATATGTTGTCTTACAGTGCATGTAAGAGTACGGATGTGTAAATAAGGGGTGAGGACATGCCAGGGAAGAGGAAGGAAACATCGGGCGCGGTCCGTGGCCCGTTTGTTAGAGTTCTGCTCCGCCAGTCGCCTGAATTCGACCTAGCTGACAAGCTAGTGTCGAAAACCTTGCCACTATCGGGACTCGAACTTAGTGCCTCCAGAGACCGCGGAAGCTCTGCTTTGAGCCATGTCGCGCGTGGCGGCGCCGTTGTGCTGTTTGCGGCCGCGGGTCCGGCGCCGGGGCTGGGCTGGGGCGGAGGCAGAGGCGGCGGCAGCGGCTGGCGCGCGCCGGCCACAATATGTTTGCGGCGGCCACGCGCCGCGTCAACAGCACCCGCTCCCACCGCCTAAATGTTTTGACGCCTCCGCGCCTCGGACACCCCAAGGGCGCAACGCGGACATCCGGGAACGGCGCGGCGGCCCCTCCGACAAAAAGTAGATCCTATTGACAGATGCGCTCTGTCGGCAATTACATTGCGTGCGAAGTTTAGCAGAGCCAGCATTTCCGCTCTATCAACAGCGACCCCTAAGGGGAGGTCCCACTTTTCGAGTCCCGACGGTGGCAGGATTTTCAACACTAGCTTGTTAGCGAGGTCTGATCCATCCGCTGTCTGGAGGGGAATTACAGCGGGTGGCTGCTCAGAATGGTAGTTTTCGTAGTAAACCCAATCAACATTACGCATACGTACATGCATTACTCTACTATACATGTCGAGAGCGCAGTGCTTGTCCTGGCTGGGGTGGTCCTCCGCTGGGGGAGATACTTGAAAAAATAATTGCTAAAAAAATTCCTGTTTCAGGCAAAACTACTCATATTATTTAAAAAAGTATATGCTCTTATTTGATGATCTATTTTTAAAGAATACATTGCAAAAAGGAAAAATTCTCTCTTCTATGTTGTAATTGTAGGAAAACCCCTAAAAAATTTGAACTTTACGATTTTTCGAAAATTCAGAAATTTTGGCAAAAATCCGACCTGCCTCATTTTTAAGCGTCCATTATGATATTCGAAGGCAACGTTTAATTGAAAATTGAATGCATTTTCGAGAAGAATTGAAAAGATGTTTCGAACGCCATGTAAAATAATCACCAATATCAAAATTTCTGTTTTAAAGCAATAGACCCGATTGGGGAATATCAATTTAGAGAAAATCGTCTGAAAGTCGTTGGCGCTACCGTTGACCACTGACTGACAAACAGATGTTTTGCCGACAGTCGATATCAAGGATTCACAAAACGAGGAGTCTGACTACTACAAAACGTGGTGTTAGTGTATTTTACTACATACAGGAACACGATTTATCCAATTTTTCGATTTCGGGGCCCCACAATACATTTTTTTTGAAAATCACCGATTTCCGCCGTAGTATTATAACACTTCATTCATATCATTTAGAACATACTAGGGGATTGGTGATTTTGAATGAAAATGCTGAAAATCGCATTTACTTACACTAACTGATTTTCGCATTTATAACACTAATTGATAGCTAGTAGAAGGGCCTACACTCCAGAATGGTGTTTTGAGAAAAACGGATTGCGAGTTTTCGATCATAGCATCTTACACACTGGTCTATTTAATTGAAAATTTATTTTCATACATTATAATTATTTTAAATCTTAATTTCATTCAAAAGTAATAAAAGTCTCCTTAACTTCATCCATGTGGCGTAAAAAAGCATTACAGACCCTTCATCTGTATAACGCTATTCTAATTATTTAAATTTTAAATATTATTAAATTTTAATTTGCTTTTATTATTAACACTTAATGCAAATCATAGTGTGGTTTGTTACCTATATTATTACCTCACAAGTTAGTCTTGTGAGGTATCAGATTCGGACTCATTTTTGCCAACATTTCAATTATTCTAGGACACTTGAGGAGCCCACCCTCCAAAAACGTTTGGTAAAATGTTTTGCTCTCTTCCTTTACGTACCCATATAAGCCTCGAATATCAGTAACTTTTGCCGGATTAAGTGGAACTCGAACGACTGGTTCAAGAGCAATATTCTGGGGAACACTTCATGTAACGGAATAGTGCTATATCAATCTAATGAATAGAGATAAAATCATGAAAATTTTGCTTGGATACACATTGAAGTACGTAGAATGAATTTCTGCATTCTCCGGAAGAAGGGATCATTGTCCTATAGGCCTTTCAATTTATCTTAGCACTTTCCTATCGCAACTTTATCACCGCTTCGCAGGCTATATTAATTCTTAATTTTTAAATACACTGAATCTGATACCATTTATCACTATGACATGTCGTGTACAGAAGGAAAAAACGATCTCGTCATTCTCTTCAAATCATTGTTTTGTTGCTAGGGCAACAACAAGATTCAATGAAAATTTTGAACCAGTAAATGCCAACATTTTTTCTGACTTTTTTGACTGTTCAAAAATGATCTGCAATGACACTTTTCGCATGTAGAATGAAAATATTCGGGAACGGGATGTCTTATTTATCTAGCAATCATTTGATATGTAAAATTAATAAGCATATTTGATGTAAGTACATTGTGAATGAAAAAACAAATCATTGCTGCACCACGCTAATTTAGTTTTCATTAAATTGTCAACATAAATAATTGAACGATTGTTCGGTGAAATTTGTGGAAATTGCAATTAAGTGAGAGTGTGGAGCACTAGCTGATGTGATGGATTTGTAAGCCAACGTAAATTTTTTCCCTGTTTATTGGAATGATAGTGAAATTTGAGTCAATGTACGATGTTCATTACAAAAGGCGCATTAACCCACACACACTATATTCCTTGAAAATTGAGAAAATTAAATTACTGTATCCATTACAAATTTGGACAGGTGACACAAATTAATTATCCATCAGTTCATATTTTTCGGAGATTTCAAGATTCACAGCGAATTTACGGTACTTCGTCACTTCATTTCTGTCTCTTCATTCTAAATTATCTTTCTGGCTTCGTCTCTTCATTATAAATTATCTTTGAAATCCAGAAAACTTAAGCCACGGTAAGTCACCCCTAGCTTTACTTCGCTAGTCCCGGTTGAGCGCGATGCTCAACTGGGAGTTGAAACTACTTAAGCGCGCGTTAAGGAAAGATATAACAATATTCTTCAATATTATTTATTGTCATTTTATACTTCATTACTTAAGTACATTTTGTCTGAAAAAATTTACAGAAAAACGTAAGGGTTGGAAAAAGGAAATAAACTGAGCTTAAACAACTGACTATTAACTAGTTAGCGGGAATCTTGCCAATGGGATTCATTCAACATTTATCTGTTGCTTGGGTGTAAAGTTAAGAACAAGTTTCGGTCATATCCTCGAAAATAGTTTTGTGATAACAGCATGCGAAAAAAGGTTTCTTCTATCGTTTTATTCAAAATACAGAGTAAAGATTCCACATGTGATCTAAAATTGAAAAAAGGGCATATAAACTACAATCTACCAAACACTTTTTCATCATTTTTCTCTATCAACAGTTCATCAATTTGTGTTTCAATGCGGATCATTTTGTTGAAATCTATATTAAAATAAATATCAGAATTAATGTTCAAAAGCACAGTGCTAAACTACAACTATATTCATAATGAGTTTAGATGTATAATTTCGTAACAATCGGTTGAGGGTCAACGATCGTTCACTTCTTCCACATTCTGATACACATGTGGCACATCCTTGCATTGAATGCTTGCATCAGTCATGAACTCAAGTTCATTTCATTGTCCAATATTTCAAATTACAGCTACAAAGAACTACATACCATTGTAATGCAAGAACCCGACTAATGGCTAGCGAGTTTTGAAAGGGAGAGCCCCCCTCACCTACGGCGGGTTGAAGAATGTTGGTTTACATAAATCAAAATTCTATATTATTTTGTTGACTATCTTCACAATATTCTTTACCGGCGTTATTAGAATATGAATCAACACCACATTTCAGTTGTATAAGACTGTGTTTACTAAACGCTTTCGCGTGCGTTTTAAAAATCACGTGCTCAGTAGGTGCCTTTGGTGGAAATGAGTGCGAATGACGGAGTCAGAAGATCTAATAGGCTCTGCAAGGAAGCAAGGTCTATTTCGCGATCAGATGGACACCTCGTGATCTGAGGCCACCTGCTGGGGGCTCGATTCAGTGCGCAGACACCTGCATATAGAAAGTGGGTGCGGCTGGTCTTGTTCCTAGGGAAAATCTACCGCATTGTATAATAGAGTTGCGTGGAGCTGGTCAATGTTTACCTCGGTTGTTTGTTCCTTCTCACACGAACTTTAACTCATTAATGCAGAATTAGACAATGATTTGTTGATAATTTCAATATTACTGTTGACTGGGACACAGAGTTTAAAGTTTTTTTTATCAACTAAACTTTTTCTTTTAATTCTTATATTTGTAAATTGCGAAAAAATTTAGTTTCATTTTTTGTGCAAAAATAAAGTGGTTAATTTACGTATTCATTACATTGCTATTTCTATTAATTATTAAATATTGACAGTTTATTTCGTTTAAATGATACAATAAAAAATAATACACTAAACTTTTTTTTTAAAACGAGAACATATTTTCATTAATGAAGGTAGTTGTTAAAGAGTAGGGAAGCAATACTAAAACTAATGGTTGCACTTTGCTGATAAGTATGAGTAAAATTACATTTATAATGAGAATTATATACCACGAAAAGTTACTTTATATTGCAATATAAAAACAATGAATCAATATATCTAAATTGTGAGTTTATGTATGTATGCCCGTATGCATATATGCACGTATGCACGTATGCATGCGTGTATGTATGCATGTGTGTATGTATGCATGTGTGTATGTATGCATGTGTATGTATGCATGTGTATGTATGCATGTGTATGTATGCATGTGTATGTATGCATGTGTATGAATGCATGTGTATGAATGCATGTGTATGAATGCATGTGTATGAATGCAAGTCTATGTATGCAAGTCTATGTATGCAAGTCTATGCATGCATGTGTATGCATGCATGTGTATGCATGCATGTGTATGCATGCATGTGTATGCATGCATGTGTATGCATGAATGTGTATGTATGCATGTGTATGTATGCATGTGTGTATGTATGTGCGTATGTATGTGGGTATGAATGTGGGTATGTGTGTGTGTGTGCGTGCCATAGAGACACCTACCCTGAACTTAACGGGGTAATAATAAGATTTTTCAAGCAGTGATCCCTTCCGCTTGGAAACAATACAATTATTTATCGTACATCAATTTGGAGAATCGGCAAAAGGGGTGTAGTTTTGGAGCCAGAAATCTCAACATGATCACCTTGAATTTCTCCAGTCAGGCATATTGTAGGATTAAATGATTATGATGATGACAGGACGAGAAATGAACATAAAGGTGGCGTGAGAGACGTAAAGAGAGGCAGGAAAAAGAGAGAACCCTGAAGCAACCTGCCACAAATTACCTCGTCTACCACTCCTTGCTTTATCTGGATCAGATGGGATCGAATCTGGTCTCAGCGGTGAAGGGATGCATCGTGACGACTGCACCAGTATCATTTATGTTCGACATTAGCTACGTAAATAGAACTCTTTTAATATTTGAAATTTATTTATTAATGTTGACGGGAAACTGCTCGAGACCAATGAGAGATATTCAAATGTAGTAGGTGATAGTACTAACGATAGTGATGAGGTGAATTTTACAGAAGAAATGGCTGAATGAGAGGCAGCGTAGACGGAGGAACCTCGAGAAAACCTTCCGAGCGTTCGCTCTGACCGCCTGTAGTTCCCCAGGGTTTGGCTGAGAATCGAACTTGTGCCCCAGGGGAGGAAGGCGCATATTTCATAGAAAATAACTCATAAAAAGGAAAGAAACCCTTGTTTAAAATTTGATTGGATTTACAATAAGTATGAAAAAACCTTTTTGGAATAATTATTTTACTGTAATTCACAATTAAATCAAATAAATGTTTAAGTCACAAGGTATTTCAATTAATTCAATGAATTTGCCATGCCCTTCTATTAAATTACAATACATACATAGTGTTAGTAATGTAAGTGTTAAGCAATAATATACATATTGAAAATGTTACAAGTAACTGTTTAAATAAGGATTTGTAAATTAATTCCGTAATTATAAAATTATTTAAAAATTTATTTTTACTAATTTAACTGAATTCTGTAACAATATCCACAATTGTTTGACATATCCTTTGATTGTTATTTATAGATTGGATATATGCTCTATAACATATTCCAATTTGACTTTTTGAATATAAATTCCTTAGATAATATATTAAAATTGTACTGCAATTTTTGATATTCCAAGTTACTTTGATTTCTTTTTGTTTATTGCTATATATTTTAATAAACCTATCTATTAAGAAGTAGGAGAGAAATTCAAATTCACTCTTCTAGTAATGAGAAAAGTATTTCCAAAGAGGTCAAATCATGAGACCCAGATTCGACAGAGATTAAATGAAGTGATCATTTTCGCTATTAATAGGTAGTACATGTACTGTCTTTAAATTTTCAAATTAACCTTAAATTTTCATGCAGAAGGAAAGTGCTAGAATGCGCTAGTATTGGACTTCATATTTGAGCGGTAATCTCAGTGCCTGGCGGTGTACGTAGTTCTTGACATTTTTATTGAAAAATTACTCTTCAGGCGATTGACACGTACTTAATTTTCTTTTCAACAACAAAGAAATGCAATATTTTTCAATGTGTGTGTGAGATACTCGTATTTAGTACCGTTCACCAATATTCTCTTCTATCTAATTCTTATAATTAAATAAAAAATGCACTATGTCAATCAGAGAATGTAGTACATTTAATCAGTATCAAAATGCAAAAACGTGTTATTGAACTGAGGATCTTTTGTGTAATCACGTTTAATGAAATAGAAAGTCCAGCTTTACTTTTAATGGAATGAATACCGAATTTTCAAAGAAAACAAAATTATTTTTTTAAATGTATATTCGTACTAGCCTATTTGAATTAAAACATGTCACTCAAAAGTAATGTAGGTATGTTGTGGAATCAGCTTGGAATAAAAAATAAAACAAAAAGCTTCATCTTTTTCAAGTTAGTTAGGCAGATATTTGTTCTATAAATTCTTTAGACAGATGTTCAACACCATTTCTACTAAGATTACCGATTAACGCGTAATATATGAGGTACAAGAAGAGTACAATGGATAAATCACATTTTATGTACACTTTTTCTTTCTAATTAGCCATTAACATGATTGATTCACCTACTGAAGTCCGATAATGAAAGTTTTACGAGTCAATGAAACTAACTTGACGAACCGAATCTCGATTCAACTCAGCATTGTATCTCCACCGATTTTCGAGTTCGACCGAACGTGGAGTATACCGATGTCTAAGCGTAAGGTCGTAATGAACATGATTATGATGTGCAATTAACATTCGGCCATTCGGTCACTTGGTCAAGAGCGCCCGTGACAGAGGTGAGGGCGCGGGGGACGGGGGGGGGGCGAGGATGGCGCGAGGGGTGGGCGACGGCGGGGCGAAGGACGCTTTCTCGCACTTGTCGCAACGCCCTGTTGTTCGCCCCAGAGGCGTATATAAGCGGCGGGCGGTCTCCGGACAGCATTCGAGCAGCAGCTTGAGTCTGCACACACCGTCCACATCAACATGAAACTGGTGAGTTCCCGTGCTACTGCATGGCTTGCGCTAGCGGCGACAGTGACAGTGATATCCGGCTTCGGGTCAAAATTCATTTTTATTTGCAACGTTGGAAATATTGTCGACTGCCTTAGTCGCGGTCAGATTTTGGAGGCGCGCTAATTATTTTTCGAAATAAGTACACTAAGACATCTTATTGCAATACGAGATGGGAGAATTTTCACACGAGGCCCGTAGGGCGATTTTGAAAACCAATCCAGTATTGTATTATGATGTTACGTTTTATTGTTATTGTACTTTGTTCTATGGGCTATAAAAATTTACAACTTACTATTATTTTCGTTTACTATGAATATTCACCTTACAACAGATGGCAGGATGATGTTGAAGAAAGTTAATAGGGCATATATTGTTTAAACCTTTGTGTTATAATAATACTTATTTCAAATCATGGCATTTCAATAATTTTCACTTAAGATACTCAAAGACGATACAATGTATTAGATCTCGATATATCATGGAGTTTTTTACTTTCATGTTGGGGAAATGAGGTTGTATGTTAATTCGAGGCACGATACCAGTAAATCAGGAGTAATTTTATTCCCGGTTCTATAAATTTGTGTTTCCCTCCCATTGGATATTCATTTACTCTTCGATTGCATAAATATGGGATGCCATTAATAATGCAAGCCGAATAATAACATTGCAAAATTGCCTTTTGCAACAGGATTACACTTCACACACAGTATTCAGTATATAAATAGTCCTGACAAATAATAATTTTGTGGCACAATGCCAATTTTATTTTATAATAAACGTGATTTGATTGTCGCCTACTTAACCGATTTTCGGTGCTAGTGAGCTACCAATAAATGTAAATGTACTCTGTAAATTCATTTTACCGAAAAAAATTAATTTAGCGTAATGAATCCGGTGTCATAAGTTCGTTGTACGAAACAAAAGAGTTTGTTTTGTTTTCTTATCGTTTCTTTCTTACCCTATCACACAAGAATTGAGGCGATATTAATAACGAATACTGAAGCTAATTTTCGTTTGTTTAATTATCTTGATTGAACCTCCTGAATTTTTGAATGTTCATTTCTTTGTTTTAAAACAGTAA
The DNA here is from genome assembly GCA_017312745.1 of Gryllus bimaculatus. Lineage (NCBI taxonomy): Eukaryota > Metazoa > Arthropoda > Insecta > Orthoptera > Gryllidae > Gryllus > Gryllus bimaculatus. The sequence goes on from BOPP01000156.1 coordinate 376,345, forward strand.
CGGCTGTCAGAATAAAAAAAGAGCTATAACTAAGATTCAGCAACAAACTATCCACGCTGAATGCATTTCATAAATCCATTATAGCACGTCCGGTCGTTGCGAAATCGTGCCGGGTCACTCGATAACGATCTCTCGATAACTCGATCTTGTTGCAGCTGCTGGTCGCCGCGCTGGTGGCGTGCGCGCTCGCCGAGCCGCCCGTGCGTCGCTACCCCGACGCACCCGCGGTGCCGCACGCGGTCTACGGGCCGCCCGCGCCCGTCTACGCCCCGCCTCACAACCTTTATCTCAGCGGACCATCACTTGCAAATATCATTACAAAATTTGGCGGAGTCTTTTGGCTAATTTACTGGAAGTCATTTGCCTAACGGGTCGGAAATGCAAGTCCAAACATTAATGGTTTATTCCATGCTTTAAGAATTTCTAGGGTCTTCAAAAAAGGTTTTTAAATTTATTATTTTGCATAAATGTTTTAAAATATCGTCATCAGAAAATACTTCTTATTTTTCGAGCTATGCTTACAACTTTTATTCGATGACGATATTTGTGATCCCTTTAACTGGGAGTTTATCATGAAACGGGTATGGGAATGCATTTTTCTACCCGTAATGAACGAAATAAAGTACGTTATAAATTATAAACATCTGGGCTAAAAATAGTACTCTTAATACATCTGTTTTGACAAGGTTCTTTTGAATACGTTTTTTATGAGTGAATTTGGTTTGGAAATTTCCACTTCTTCGAACGTACATATGTAGAGTTATTGTTATTGGTATTCATTTTTATGAGCGGATCATGCTGAGTTAGAATAAGAAAATGAACTTTAGTACCGTCACGCTCTGAAGTGTGCTACACGCAAGGCGGTGATATAGGATTCTAACATAGGGAAAGTTTATGAATAACTAATAGAAGTATTAAGCCTTAAAATAGTGGAGTATCATAAAAAGATTTATTTTGTTTTCCAGTAACGTTTGATATTAATTTTGTATTGAATTGTGTTTCTTTGGCGTACTTCGATCTTTTTATTAATTGTTCATAATTGTTTCCTGCTTAGAATCTTGAGGGAGAAGGGAAATGAAAAGTCAGAGCAATGCGGGAGAGAACTTTTGCGGGCTTAAGAGGACGTCAACTAGTAACAGGTCAAAGTTGTTTAAATTGGATTTCCTGGCTGTAGGCGAACGTATGTGGTTGGTAAACAATCCAAGCGCTAAGATTGCCCAGCGCGTAAGCCTGCAAATCACCTAAGAGATAGTCGTAGACTCATTTAAAAGCTTGTGGAGCGAATTCTTTAAATTGGATTTCAAACGCCCTCGACTACTGGGAGCTAAAATATCTATTAATTAATGAATATTGATGGTATTCTTTGCACTATAAAATTCGACTGAATATCGATGGAATTATAATATATGATTGAGACAAAAAGTTAAAATTTCTTGTTTGGGTTTTGAAACTTAAATATGACTTTCTTGATTTAAAATTAATGGTGAAAAGCTATTCGGAAGTGAAATTGCTGCACTTAAACTCTTGCTGCATATTCTGCGTCAATATATAGTAATGTGAAGAAATTACTGCAGACGAATAATGTCAGCCATGCGAGAATAAGACAAATAAAAAGTTAATGCGGATACATGTCTTATTTACTTATTACAATATTTAATTATTTCAGTTAGAATGCTTCTCTATAGAGAAGAGATCAGATAGACGCAATGAGTTAGTTACTGTACATCGTTTTCCTCCTGTAACCTCGTAGGTGATGGCAAAATTTCCAGGGAATGAGTTGGTAAAAAAGGAGAAATGGAAAAGGAACTACATGCATATAAGTAAATAATACAGATGAGTAGCTTAGCAAACAGTGCAGTTTATTTACATGAGACAAGTGTGGTAGAACAGATTGCGAGCAGAAACGTATCCGTTGAGTGCAGAGTCGTCGTGGTTCGGCGGGGACGCAGGCGGTGCAGAAGGTGAGGTCGGCGCAAAGTTTCTGTCAGGCGCCACGCTGGTCTCCGTCATCGCTCCACCAGCCTTGAGGGCGGCAGGGCGCCATCCTTGAAGGGCGAGCCGCTCAGGAGAGGGCCTAGACGGGCTTGGGCGCTGCCGGGGGCGGTCCGTACGCCCACTGGGGGGGTGCGGGGGCCCGTAAACGCCTAGGGGGCGGTGGGGGTGGGGGAGGAGGAGGGGAGGGAGGAGAGGAGGGGAGGAGGAGGAGGGTATCTCTGGGCGGTGGCCGTACACTGGGGGGTGGGGGAGGGGGAGGGAGGCGGGGGCGGGGGGGAGGGGGCGTACACCGGGGGCGGGGGGCGTACACGGTGCGGGGGGGAGGGGGAGGTGGGGGCGGGGGAGGGGGTGGGGCGTACACTGGGGAGGGGGAGGGGGGAGGCCGTACACGGGCGGGGTGGGGGAGGAAGGCGGCGGGGGTGGGGTGGGGGAGGAGGGCGTACACGGGGGTGGGGGCCCGTACGCGGTGGGGCGGGGGTGGCGGAGGAGCGTACAACTGGCGCCCAGGGGGCGTAGCGCGTGGGTGGCGGGGTGGGGGTGGGGAGGCGGGGGCGGGGGGTGGGGGTGGGTGGGGAGC
>BOPP01000156.1:379298-409065 GCA_017312745.1 Gryllus bimaculatus
AACACATACAAACACGCATACACGCATAAATCGCGCAAATACGCTTACACACGCATACACCCGCATAACCACACACATACACACACATACACACACATACACACATACATACATAGACAATAATTATATACGATAACATACACGTGCACAATCATCATAAACCTATGATTATGGAAACTATTAAAATAAATTTTTTTCAGTGGTGTTATGCCATTATAATATATACGATGAACATCGTATAGAAGTGTTTCATTTGTGCCACTTGTTGTTGTTCGAGTTAACTTGTGGACGTTTTCTGGAATGGGTTGGTGCAATTGTAGCGAGCGTACGGCTTTTGTCATCGCAAGCCAGTAAATGACCACCAGCGCCTGGCACAACATGTTCCCTAGGCACTGTGCCTCTGCTTTCACCACTGTGTTATTAAAACTATAAGCGCAGAATCGTTATGCTTGTATGTATGTATGCATGTACATTATGTAGTATGTAAGTTTTCATATCTAAATGTTAGTATGTATTTGGATTTGTTGTATTATGTATGTAAATGCCATTTGCGTGTGCTAGGTAGTGATAAGGAAATGTTTTTATATTGTTATGTGTGTGTGTGTTTTGTATTGGTAAATGTAATTGTTCTTTCATGTTGATACATTCTGCCACCGGACAACATAGTCATAGATCACAGGAATTGCAAAATAAAGTTTTTATCTACCTATCCATCGCACTGAACGTAAATGAAAACAAAATGAATCAACAAGCACACAAATCGTGGATCTCCTTATTTGCCATCAAGATATACAGTGTTGTATTGAAAAATGTATTTACAAAATTTAAAAATGTTTTGAAGATGAACGTGCAGAAAGTTGATTGAAAAATTAAGGTAGTTTGAATACATTTACCTAAAAGGAAAATACCAGAATTTCACTACAATTCTATAAATGGTTATACCATTGAATCTGAATATCAAAGGTCTTATCAAAATTTCATGGCCATATCAGTGAATCGGCTGTCATTTGTAACAGAATTGTCGGTAAATCTTAAAGTGATTACGACGATGTAAAACTAGTTAATTTTGTGTCATGAAGAGAAAGCCAAGCAAATAAAGTAATATCTTTTTTAAACGAGTTTTTCCCCAATAATTCATTTCTATAAAGTATACAAAAAATTCTCAATGGAAATTTAACGAAAATTTAGACGTACCCTGGAATAACAATATGCAATATTTTTAACAATATACAATATAAAGAATTTAGAAATGAGTTATACCATATGGTATCCGTATTGGATACGACGGAAAGAAAACGTGTATATTGCAACAATATTTACCTACTCTGAGTGTTTGAGGATGGAATAGACGGTAAATATTTGGCATAGGATACTCAAAATATAGATTAAACACATCAATGATATGGGACGTTGCCGATTTCAAATTATAAATGTTTATTTAGGTGGTGTCATATGATGGAATGGGAAAGGGATGGACAACCAATGGTAACACGTTTTATAGCCGATGTAGGCGTCAGAACGTAGTAACTGACTGTCGGCAGACGGTTAGAAACAATGGAAAAATTCGTTACAGAAAGTTATAAGACAAGTGAAAACGGAGATGACATTTTTTACCAAGACTTGAATTTTGGCAGAAGCTGGTAGCGATCACTTGAGAAGCTTTGAAGACGTATTAGTGAGTATTTCTAGGAGTTTTTTGGATTCGATATGGGACATTATGTGGAATTTTTAACTATGGAAGATAGAATTGTCATGCGTTTAGATAATTCATGTTGCTAAAACAGTTTAGTGAAAGAAATTATCAAGATAAATTGAAATAGAAATGTCCATCCCAGTCACTCGGGAAATGATTTAGTGTAAATAGTTTGTGTTAATTATCATTAGAACGCGGCACCAAATTCGTTTATTTACTTTTGTTGATATTTAGGGAAATCGATATTTAGATTAAAGGACAACAATTTACAATGTTAACATCAATAACGAAGAACAGAAGATATTCGTTGGAATTCAAGAAGTGCGTGAGAAATCTTCACTTCAACGTAGTCACAGCTTCAACGTCTTCGCGAATCGTAAGCGTTGCAGAGAACATTGTACAAATAAATTTTAAAAAGTGCAAAGAGATAATCAGATGAGCTCTTAAAAGGCATTAGTAGATCAAAGAAATTAATATTTCAATTGAATGGTATGGCAATTAAAGTAATTGTCCAAAGTAAAAATTTGTAAAGAAAGTAACAAAACTTTGTTAAATTAATGTTGGATCAATAAACGATGTAAATATGTTATTGAACCAAGAAGGCCTATTCATTTAACCGTTAGATACCACAGACCAAGCATTTTGTTTTTTACAAAATAAGGTTTCAGAGAATATCCAGTCCCCATGGATCGGACGTCGACCCACGTATGTATTACTCAACCATTTAAGTTGCAGTCGAGCATTCATAAAACTTATAATAAAAATTAAATTGTTTAAAGTTTGAAACAATTTCATACATAAATCAGAAACTTTTGTTAAAGGGCTTGTTCAAAATATATTAAATGTCTAAATCAAAATAGGTGACTATTATTACGTACCACTCTACGTTTCCATGTAACAAAGCGTACGAACACGCAAATTATCATTTTGAAATGCCCTTGACCAATAAATAGTTCTATTCTTGAACGAAAAGATAATATGCAATCCTGCCTGAAATAAATACTGTGAATAACAAAAATAATACACGGCAAAGCGCATTGGCAGAATATATTGTAGTATTAATTGTTATTTGTTGTGACATCCACCAAAATTACACTGACTATTCCACTCGTGAATCTAAAACCAATAGTGTTTAACAGTAGTGTTTAAATATACATACAAAATGCCCCAATCAATAGGATGCGTCTAAAAACGTTTATCGCTTTTTCTATGCGATTTTACTTACCACTTCTCCCTACTGGCCAATCATAAACTGTGACTCTTCTATCTTAGCGAAGCGATATACATCGATCGCTATGTCGATATACAATAAACCACGTATGGACTATAACATAACCTCTTCGGTTTTATCATAGCTTTCAGTTATTTTCAGTGTTTGGCGCATTTTGGAACTCTGTTGGACACACTTTCATTTGTTCAACAGTACAATTAAATACAACTCGTGCTTTAAAAATTCCCTCCTCACTTCGCGTGTAGGGATTCAACGATACTTTCCAAAGCACTCGTGGTATTACCTACGATAATAGTGTCAGCTCTGCTACTCACCGGAAAGAGAAGAAAATGAGCAGGGACACCAACAGCGCCACGAAGGAGATGGTGTAGCCGATCACGTACAGCTGGTTCACCACTTGCCGGAACTGCAGCAAACATGCAAGATGAAGTTTACATCAGTAGTTTGAGTAATATAAGTATCCAAATTTCAACTCGGTACACAACAGTATGTAATTGAATATTTTTTGATACGTTAAAGCTTCTTATTGCATTCGTTACGGAGCTCGATATACACTGCATAACGTACCTGGATCGAAAGGATCGTGGTTAAGAGGGAAACATGGAAAAAGTTCAATGACCTTCTCTTATGGAGAGTATTATGGGAAGGAAATATGAAAAGAAAAAACAAGCAAAGTTAACATTAGTTAATTAGTAAATACGTAAATCTGAATCAATATAATTACATACAAAATAAAATTATGTTTGCACCACGAGTGTTTACAGGTTCTAATGATCTCGGGCGACAAAAAACCCTCAGGTGTTTTGCCACCGCTCGATCATTCGAACCCTTATAATGTCCCGGGGCCTAATAACTATTTTTCTTTACACTTGTCTTTTTATGAGCAATCGAAGGTTAAGAAAAAATGAGTCTCGTACATTGATTACGTACATGTACAGAAAACACTGGCAGTAAAAAGTGTTGACCGAATGCGTAAGAGAAGGCGTTAGCATGCGGATGGGAATTGACAGTGAAAGCATCGGACGTGTTTGCTTCGAGGCAGATACCGCAGAGTAGAGGCCAATGTTATGTGGTTAGCCGGAAGAGCAGGCCTGATGGCCCGAGTCTCGCCATATTAATAAAGTCACTTTGTTGGTCCCAAATTGGCCGGCTAGGACAATGCGGTCATACACCTGGACATACAGAGTCTCAGTAACATTTACTTCGTGGCAAAGTGAATATGACTCCTTTGGGGGGGGGGGGATTTCAGTACCATGCTGAATCCAATTTTTATCCCCCAGGATTGATAATCCTGATGGGATGGACGATACAATGATGTTGATAGTGACGGATGAAAGGACGACACACACAGACAACACACCCATACCGAGGCGGGTCTCAACCGGTGAACCTTCGTACGAGGTCGCCACGGCACTATTGCCTTAGCGATCTAGGCTATTCGGATCGGATTGAAATAAATTATTATTATTATTATTATTATTATATTATTATTATTATTATTATTATTATTATTATTATTATTATATTAAACAAGGGTAATTATTATGGATTGCTCTAGGCGTGTTGAATGCGCTGTGCATCAACTCCACAACAAAGCTGACATTGCACCTGTTGAAATATTTTGCACAAAGCCGAGGGCGTTCTGCATATTTAAAACGCTGCACTGTTCCCGAGGCATTTGGTCGTGTGCACCACGAAAACGCCAACCGTTGTGAAACATTTTGGTTTTATAAACTGCTGCAAATTGAAATTGGAATGTCGAATAGATGTTATTTTCCTTCAAGTAAAAACTAATTTCTATGGCAAATCATTGATCACGAGATATTGTTTAGAGTCTACAGATATTTCTTTTCCCTCTGGCTGTATGCAAGAGGAATTATTTGAGAATACGATCATTTGTATGTAATGTGCAGCGAAAACTGATTTTTGTCATAAAAACTCAGGAATCGGGAAATTTGCCTATAATAGAGTTTAAAAAGCGCGCACTTTTTAAGCGACGTGGAGGAATTCACAGCGTTTCTTCGTCTCAAGTTGTTGTAGGGAGTTTGACACTACGCTGATACGGCCAGAGGAGGGAAACTGTTCATAGTGCAGACTCAGGGTTTGAGGGAAGGAGCTTCTCTTGTAAACTGCAATCTGTTGGGGGTCATTTGAATTAGAATAAAATGGGCCTGGGGGAGCAGAGTCATGTGAAACCAAAGGGTCAGAACTTAGGGCGATACGTGATGTAATCTACCTTTCTCGGACCGTGTCTGGCGGAAACTCGATTGGAGGAACAAATGGAACTGATTTTCAAGGTTCCAACAGTGGGATTATTAATCAAATTATTTCGATGTCCACCTAGAGAAGAGGGATTGCCCAGATAAGCTGAATTCTTTTTTTCACTCCCTTCACAACTTGATTCGTATGATGATCGATTCAGCTGTTCTGAGATTGTTTCCTAGAATTGTTTGTTGTAATCGAATTAAACGGGATAGTTAATTTTTCTTTCGGACAATTTAGAAGTCAGGTTACAAGAACAGATTGCTGTTGTACAGAGAGGACATCATACTTCGCATTACTCGGGCTTATAATCGGTACTCGTAAGGGAAGGAAACTACAGCTTTTCTCGGTGTAGTATGTTAAAGCGTCCTGATTAACAGGTGTTAACGAATACAAATCCTTAGTTTCCATGATCCCTATTTTCACATTTGACGGTGTTTGGTCGTGCACTGGTTTCAGCGATATTAAAAATGTAGGTTGCAGAACTCTGAGGCACGAAAAATCACGGCAATACCTTGTCGTTGAAGTTAATATTTATTGTTGAAAATAATATTGCTATCATCTAGCATTAAGCGAATCAACCAATGTAAATCCCAAGAAACAAGTTTAGCAAAATAGACAGGTTTTGACCAGTTTATTTGTAATCGTATGCGTATTTAAATAGGCAACTATTTTGTTATGTTTCACATAAGTATTTGCCATGGACATCTTTTCTCCTATTAAGAAACTCGCACGAGACGCATCTTCCCCAGCGGGGCTCTGCTCAGCCGAGACCCGATAGGTCCCCTGACAGGTGTAGTAGTGTAGTAAATGTAAACGTGTGTGTGTGTGTGCAAGTGTGTGTGTGTGCAAGTGTGTGTGTGTGTGTGTGTAAGGGAAGAGTTGGGGACGAGGGTGAGGAAGGCAAAATTGCGCGCGGCCTGTGGTCCGATTGCTAGGATATTGCTCCGGCAGTCGCCTGGTATCGATTGGGGCCAACCCATGGGAAACTAACGCCGCTGCCGCCCTCCACACGAAGGCTAAATTCCCCCTGTCTCGTTTAGTGGTTATTCTATATTACGAGAGACTTAGCGACTGGCGTCGGGTTAACTCGCAAGAGATGCGCACGCGCATTCACGAAGTAAGGAGATGTAATGAGTTGAAAGCGCCTTCTTCTCCAGAATTTCATCTCCTCTCAAGAGAAGGCCCTGGAGGAAATTCGGCGCTCTCCAGAGGCAGGCAGGTGATGTGCCCGGATCGTGGGCGTGAAAATATGGTCGTTCGCAACTCCAAAGTTTCGATCGTTAATTTGCATGTCGTTATTCAGACGCCGCTTCCCCATTTCCATGCCATTAGCGCTCCCAGCCCAGCGATGTCGCGGCTTCGAGTCCCATCTGCGCAACTCGTCACGCGCTCTCCACGCTCAATGACAGACGAGAACGATCCGTCATCTTATACCTTCGGGGGAAAAAGGGTTTACACTCACATTTACGAGAAGATATTTTTTTGTTTCCAATAAACACCTTTCTTTTTTTACTTTCTCCAATACTTAATAGAAAGTTTCATATCGATAGTTTCGGGTAAGAAATCGTCCGAAACGTTTAATAAAACACTACCATGAAAGTCACTCCTAATAAGACTGTCACAAAATAAGAATTATGAAGCAAACTGGAAGTAGGAAAAGACGAGAATGAAATAAGAACAAGATTGTAATGAAAGAATTATCAATGCATTTGAAGAATGTGACAGATCGTCTTTAGTATTTTTATTACTTTCACAGAATGGGGATTACAACTCCGAGGTCAGATATACTATCACGAGGAAGACTGTCTGTGAACATATAATTTTTATTCGAAACTAATTTTCTATGAAAAAAAAATAGTGAATGTTTCTCTACAACTACTAGTGTGAATATACACCTACGGTTTTGACTTGCGAAGGCGGTGGGTTGAGTAACAGAAGGAAGACAATTTTTGAAGGAAGTAGTAGGATATCTCCGCAGTAGTTGATGGCCAGTTACATAAAACAAGGAAACAATCAATTCTATCACACGAATTCGTGAGTAGTGGGATGAGTGACATATTTTTTGTACTTATAATTCATTATTTCATAACATACTTTTATCTAGCGTAAGATTTCGTGTGAAACGCTTTTAATTTCTGTACATTTAACCATTTTAAGTATTTTGAACTTTTATTTTGAAATTTTTGATGGGCTTATATTCTTCATTATTTAATTTTACACAATATTTAACGAAGCTACTTTTCTTCCTTTTGGCGTAGGAGGGTTCGACGTCGAACATTCCCCTCAAGCGGTGCTTGCAAGTTTCACAAGTTGATACTAGTGGCAGGAAATACGAACACCAAGCTATGTTTTGCGCGCGTATTTTTGATCGTGCATTTGAATGCGGCTCTCATTTGGCCTACGGGTGTAGGTTTCCGATCGTCATTAAACAATGGATGGGGGGGGGGCGGACTGAGTGCTACGGTTGGAGAATCACGGGAGAGGACGCGAGGGCTCTGGGCACGTGCGCGCGTGTGCCGCGTGCCTGCGTGCGGAAGCGCCCACCTGCAGGTCCTCCATGTCGATGCAGGTGGTGTAGTTGGACCAGGAGCGGTTGCTCTGCGGGTGGTGGAACCACGTGCCGTTGTCCAGGCACACGCGGAACGCAGACCCTGCGCACCAATGCAACGAAGGCAGCAATGAGCTCAGGCAGCAGACAAACAGGGTGACGTAGGAAAGAAGGAAAATTCAAATTGTACGCGAAAATGTACAAATGGTTTCGCGAAAGACTAACATTGTTGAACTATACTATAATAAAGTTGAGGTTTTGTCACTACTTGTATTGCTTTTACATTATTTATTTTAAGTTATTGTAAATATGTAAGGAAAAGACAACTTATTAACTTATTCGTATTACGTCTACATCTACATATATAGCTATATCAATAAAAGTAATAAATAATCAAACGATGTATCAATCATACACTGAAATTAACTGAAGAATGAATTTTATATATATATAAATTCATACACGAATATACGCACACAGATATGCATATAATAATAACTGAGAAATATGAGTTATAGGATAATAACCGAGAAATTAGTTTTAAATAAAGCATGTCATAATTTCAACTATATACGTCATGATGTGAATATCGTTTGTTGCATGTTTACTATCAGCGTCTATAGAATTCTCTAAATAGCGTATTGAGTGAAATAACAAGTTAACGTTAATTTGATATTTGTATGATGTATAAAGAAGACTACTTCTCCATAAAGACCAATAACACATCGGATGTATCTTTTTAAATTTCGTTACAGAGTAAAATCACATATTCATTAACTTTAATTGTATAATAATGCATACTTTATTTGAACAATATTCACAACAACAATATTCCTGTTTCTCCACATATATTTTTAATAAGAGATCAAGGTCAACCTAACAAGTTATTCAGATTTGAATTGCCCTCCTGATTAAACCAGACTAATTTTAAGTTAGTTTCTTAATACTTAATTAGTTGCTTAAGTAAAAGAAGGGATAATGGCAGAAACAAAACTTTAAATTTGCCGCTGTTCCATCCTTACCATATTATTTGAATGATGAAAGACGAACAGCAGTAATTAATACAACCTTTACTTATATGTTGTATGATTTCGTCTCAATAATTTATAATTTGATTTGAAGGTGGTTAAGATGAATTATTTACAATATTGTGCTTTAGATTTACAAAGCAATTTTGCACTAATTTGGAAGTGATTTCTGAATCAGCATTCAGAGGAATTTTGAGTGGGTTTTTTATGTCAAACAGTTGCACAATTTTGTGTTCAGTGAATACGACGGAAATGAGCCTGATTTACACCGCTGCTGATTGCGCCGTAAATGAAGTGTTCGTTCCCTCCCGCCCGCTTTCTGGAACGGCCGTCGCTGGGCGCAGAACGGAGGGACTAAAACGGAGGCGCGTCTTTCTCGAAACGCGATTTGATGCTAACTGCGTTATTGCTGCGTCTCATTTCGAGAGTAAACCGTTGGAGAAGGAACAAATATCGGCAGCGGGCGAAGGCGCGAGGTGCAACACGTCGAGGAAACGAAAGCGACCGCTAGGGAAACGCGGGATTGGTGGGGAATGTCCAAGGAAATTTGATAAAATAAAGTTCAGTTTTTGTAGAAAAGTTATTGATTGTAATATTCAGTTGAAATCATTTGATAAAAATGTAAGGTGACTGTCGTCGTAGTGAAACGGAATAGTAAATTTATGGAAGAGTATTAACCTAGCAATATTCACGTAAACGTAGATAAAAATGACAAAATTTCATTGTTTCGTGAGTTGTGGGGTTTCATTGCGACCATATTTTTAACGTTTTATTCTCATTAACGATCACTAAAGAGCATGCATAATTTATAATGAAAAGTATTTTTGAATTCATAAAAACTCAAAGAATTCAATTTAGGATCAGCAAATAGAGCATAGACTTAGTGTTTGCATCAGAATTTGAACCCTGACACAAAGACGTAGGGTGAAGCAGTCATTAGCGCCTATAGCAGTTTATAGCACCACGAGCGCTTGTTGCGTGACAGCCAGTGTGTGTGTGCTTATCACCACTGGTACCCGCCTTTAATTGTTGGTCAAATCACGAAGAATGAGTGGTGAACAAAGAAAGCTATCGATAGGCTTTTTCCGGAATTCTTACGTTTCTCCTTCATTATTCACACAATCAGTAGTACCGCTAACATCTATTCTTTAGGTCGTTTACAAGTGGGTCTCGGTAACCTCAACAGTTCACAATAAGTAAACGTATACTAATAAAAGTGAATTCAACGCCATGTAACTGTCATCTATTCCACAAAAAGGATTGTATGAATAGATACGAAGTTCTTACAGGCTCTTCTTCGGGAGAGTCAGTGTCCTTGCAAACTTCGGTAAAGATTAATACAACAGACATGCTGAAAGTAAATATTTTAATTAATATGCTAGTAGATGCACCACCATTATTTTTTGCCTCTCGGTAATCGCATGTTATTAATATATTACGCCAGAGACCTGTAGAAGAACTAGTATCTGATAGTTGCCAGCTAATATATTCCGCCTGTAGCGGTGAAACAAATGGTACCTAACAGTTTTGCTAAAGAGCAGAGCGGTGGATAAGTTTAAAAAAATTAATGAAATAGCAATGTCTTGTAAAATAAAACGAAAGAAAATTATAGTATTGTACTCCAACTTGAAGCTATTACATAGAAAATAATAATCTTAAACGCGGTTCTTCCACACGGATCAGACATGCAGAACGCCGCCGCGCGGGGGCGAGTACTCACTGCGCGGGTCGAAGCCCATGACGAAGTCGGGGCAGGGGTTGTAGGCCGTGCTGCCCGCCGGCGTGAAGTCCCAGCACGTCCAGCCGTCGAACGTGATGGGGCAGTAGCGCGACTCTGCGACAGCACGCGCACTCCCTCAAACACACGCGTGCAGGGCGTTGTCCAACTGGCGGCCCGCGGTGACATTCCGTGTGCCCCGGGAAAGGTTTTGTTTTTAAGTCAAAAGTGAGAGAGTCCCTTGAAGCTATATCGAGAGAGCACATAGCACGCCTAGTGCACGCTTGACGGAGTCAACACCCACATAATGTAAATGTAGATTGAAGTTTAGATTTTAAAATATTTTTCTAGTTAATTCAAAAGCATCCCATGTGTTTGTCTGCGTTATATCTCGTATTCCCCCCTCTCCTGTTTCAGAGCACCTGGATAAAGCGCAGCGATCAACACTACGGAGAAGTCAGGTGTGGATCGGCCGAGTACTGAAAATATGGCTCGCAACCATATTGCAGGTTTTAGTTGTGGTCCTTGAAGCCTTGCAAGTTGGACTCCCCTACACGAATTCATTTTACTCTCTCCTCCTCTGCTTCGCCCATTTCTCTGATTTGTTATTTCGTGCGCGCCAACTGCTAAGGTCATTAATCCCGTAAGTGAAGTGCAAGTTTTATGTGGGAGATAACGTTGATTTACCACCGCTGAATGGCAAAATCAGGCGCTGACTTACCCGTCATTTTGCGGTAATTTCTCCAACTAGGTATCTCTCACCAGCTGGAGCACTTCCCCAGCTGGGGCGTTAACTTTCATCGTTTGCTCTATCCTTTTCTGCTTTCATCTGTTTTTCACTCCAATTCGTCATCTGGCCATTCCCTGCATACAGCTCTTTCCCTCCCCTTCACTTAGAACTATTTTATGTATAGTACAACAGGAAGGTCTCTCCGCACCAAGCCCAATCAGGGGCTCCTATTAAAAAATGTATTTATGTTCGTAGTAACCAGATCATTGGGAAACAAATGATGAGGACAGCACAACCATCATCTGTTATGAATGTAATGGGTACGCAGTTAACATTTTCATTTGTTGCAAGCTGCAGTTGGTGCCACTAACACAATTTATGTTGCTAGCTTTCTCACGAACCAATGGCGCCACTTGGAGAGACTTTTCTGGCGAACTATATATTCAATACCTTTAATTGTCTCCTGTACTGTTGTCCTTCACTCTATCTCTGCTCCTCATTTTTATTTCTCACCGTCCCTCTTTTGTATATGACAATGAGTTCATTATTTTTCAGTCTTCTCCGCAATCCTCAATCATTCCTGAATTTTCCCTCCTCCTCTTTCTATCCTGTTATTTCCCTCCCTGTCTTTCTTCCCTAACATCTTACCATTTCTCACTTTTCATTTCTTCCATACTCAAATACTCTTCACACACTCAAATGTAATTTTCTCACCAAAGAAACGATTTGTTTCTATCGTTTGTATCTCCGAAACATTTTCATTTTGAAATCTCTTTTATTTATAAGACTAAAAAATGAACAGTAGTCCATTTGAAAATTGCAATATGATATAGATGTGTCAAAGAAAATAGAACAAGCGCGTAGAGTTCTGTTGGAAGCGCGCTGACATTACATAACATCAAATGAAAAGCTTTCATTAAAAATTCAACTAAAATGAACAGGAGGTGCGGCATATTTACTATTACGTTATGAATATTCCATAAAATTTGAATACATTTAAGCTTCAAAGGTACCATCATAATTATTTGTTTTATTAAATGGAATCGTAAATTCTCCCAATAGTCATACCATACGACTTCATTTCAAAAAGAAAAGATAATAGATTGAAAATGTGGTACCTTATGTTAATAAGACAAAGCTTGATCACTCTTTTGTATGTTATTAAACTCACACGTTAACACTTTTAGTATCATCATTTTAATATTTACATTAGAAGAAAGTGTTCAAAAATCATGTTTTATAACGTATTTATTTTCTTCCTAATACAATTCTATTCTACGTTTCTTACTACACGCCGTGGTAATCTTTGCACTTGCACGCGGTGTCTTCCCAGATGCAACGTTACCTGTGCTGAGAAAATCCCCAGCAATTCTAGAGTCGCCGCCAGACCTCAAGTTTCAGTGTGGAAGCAACACCGCCACCTCCCGTGTGTACTAAACCTAAGGGATTAATGACCTTAGAAGATGATGTTCCCTGTACCAATCATGATGATGTCCCTGGTACTCACTCTTCTATAGCATTAGTGAGGTTACGTTCGTGTGAGGCAAAGTGTTTTTACACTTCACGCGATACAGATCATCAGTTACCTCTTAGCATGTTGAAAACCTTCGTGCTCAAGCAGTTTTTAACAGTTACTGAGTAAAGCCTCTTAAGGCTGTTTCACGTGGTATAGTTTTCATGCAGATTTTCATGCAGAAGCTATCCAGATATCTAAAGATTCAAAACTGGAAGTAGGCAAATACGAAAATCGGATTAACAAGGTCTGTTCGCTTTCATTTTCATTTGTCACAATAGAAACTTACACCTTAACGAGCTCTGCCCTCAAAAATTCATTGCGCCATCCCAGTCTATTCTTTGGGGGAACCCAACGCCTCTCATCTCTTACTGGATGTATCAGCCGCAACAGGCACTTGAGCACGCGGTTTCTGTATGGAAAAAAGGATAAAAGGGAGGGAAAAGGACAGAAAATGAAGGAAAGAAGAAGAAAAGGAAGATAAGAATGAGAAAAGGAAGGAAGGACAAAAGTAAGTAAGAAAGGAAGGATGAAAGAAAGAAAGGAAAGAGAAAAGGAAGGAAGGAAAGCAAAAAGGAAGGAAGCAAAGAGAAAAGGAATGGAGGATAAAAAGAAGGAAAGAGAGAAGGAAGGAAAAAAAGAAGGAAGGAAAGAGAGAAGGAAGGAGAGAAGGAAGGAAAGAGAGAAGGAAGGAAAGAGAGAAGGAAGGAGAAAGAGAAGGAACGAAAGAAGGTAGGAAGGAAAGAAGGAAGGAAACAAAGAAGAAAAGGAAGAAAGAAGGGAAGAAAGCAAGATGACACGCACCGTCGCGCGTGACGTAGGCGGGCGGCGGCTGGCCGCGCCTGCGGTTGCACTCCTCGAGGCGGCGCTGCAGGAAGCGCAGGTCGGCGCCGGGTGCCGGTGGCCCCGCGCCCACGCCCTCCGCTGCCAGGGTGCGCAGCTGCGCCAGCAGCGCCTGCAACACACGCCCTCGCCCTCACCCTCACCCTCACCCTCACCCTCACTAGCTCCCACGCTGCGGAGCACTTCTCGCCAGCGACTGTGCAATGGAACTCGCTTGGGCGGCGCATGGAAGCTGGTGACCGCAAGAAAATAACACAAGCGCACAGGGAGTTTAACCCACAAGTAAATTGGAAACCGACCCAGAGAAGGGCATACGTAAATTGGTTCCTTCCTTTTACCTACCTTCCTGGTAAATGTGGAAGGTGACACTTCATTTTCAAACAAAATTTTCATAGCTATTAGTTTTAAAACACAACTCCCTTCTCAACTTTTCATACATAGGTCTGGCATATTTCTGTCGAAATATGGTTCGGTTAGAGTTATTTTCATTCAATTGAATCACTCATATATTGAATGAATTGTGCTTATCATGCCATTTTTATATTCTATCTTTTTTTGCTAATATTGTATAAAGCTGAACATTAAATATGGACACTTTTCTAGTGTTTTGTTTGCTTTTTATTTTGATATAGGAGCGAGTCTGGAAGATTTTCAATAAGGCACAAGGAGAAGCAGGGCAGCAGTTCGGCGGCGGTGGCGACCCCCTTAACGCGCGTACCTGCTCAATTAGTCCTTTTCCTTACCTGGGTTTATTTAGTCCCCATTTTACATGGAAAATTGGAAAGTAAGTTGCGCTAGAAGAGATGAAGAGATTATTGGATCTACAATTTACATACGGCCAAGAAGGGACACGCTCCCGTGTCGGAGTGAGCAGCAGTATCTCCTACGTAAGGGCAAGTACTCGTGAATTTGGAACTGGTAGCGGCGGAGTTACAACGCTACGCCGACCTAAGTTACGCTCTCTCAAATGCGCTTCTACTGGACTGCGGCAACTTGGAACTGGACTTGGCTGTCTCTCCTGGCGAACCAACTCTCGGCAAAAAATTGTATATATGTATGCGGATAAGGAAAAATTGTAGCGAAGAGTTCAATAAAGTGTTACTGTTTCTTTTTGTTCCTATCATTTGATACATTTCAGTATATTACAAGGTTACATGCAATTTCACATGTCATATTAGCTCCTCACTGTTAGGCAACCTCGTATATGAAATGTACTCGACGATTTCAGATTATGACCTGCCATACATCTCTTCATTAGGAGTCAGCTACAAACTCAGAGCAAATGTTACATGTTTAACTCCGTTCTATAAAATTTATCACTAACTGGCAAAAAGTGATCATTTGGAATCATCGGGAAATGCAAAGTTCAATTTTTTTTCCTACAAGTAGGCTGCACTATTAGCGATTGAGTTTTTTAAATTAAATTTGTTGTTTAAAGAAATAAGGTCATGTGCAATTTTTTGAATCGATCTCTTGAATAGATTTTAATGTCGGCATCCATGACTGAGGAGTGTGTTATTCAACTGCCTACAGGAAAAGGGATAAGAAAATGTTCAAAATAATAAAAAATGGTGTCTAATGAAATGTTTAGCAGATATTGATCGTGTCACGCATTGTATCAATGAAACATGAAGACTCATGTGGATGTGATTTACTTCTGCTTCTCAACCCCTCTCCTTCATCTTCCATGTCACGAATGCGTTTTCTGAGAAGCAGAGGTAAGTTTGAGAATTCGCGGCCAATATTCGGAGATGACAGAAGCGCATTACTACATTGCGTTATTTCACACAAAAGCTATTCCAGGACCAGCCTAAATTAAAAATGTGTCTGGAACGTTGCGTTTAGGAATGTACATATATAGTATGTAATAAAATAATTAAGAAATATAAGGTTATTATAAAGTGTGCATTGAAGTGTAATTATGTAGAAATATGTAGAATTTCTGAAGTACAAGTGGTTTTAATTGATTTAGATTGTCTTGCAAACTCACATTGAATCAAACTATTAAATAGCAGTAAAAATATGAGTTTTCATGTACCCACTAAAAGTATTATTATTATTATTATTATTATTATTATTATTATCATTCATATAAATAATTATTATTATATGAATATTCATATAATAATTATCCTTAATAATGAAGAAGACACGGGTTTGCTTTTCCACCCAAAACGACTCCTCTCAATATTATAATAGTTATTTTACGGGCAAGCAATCAATTTTTATAAGCAGGTTTCTTTTCTAAGGAAAGATTCACAGCAGCTTCATGAGGAAACGCTGCACAGATCGAGGATCGTTCTCCTGCCCCAGCCTCCTTTGCAACCACAACGGCGCACGTGACCACGGCAGCGAAACCTTGTGTCAGCAACCGGCAGAACTCCAGGTCCAACGACATTCTATAAACCCTCGACAACCAGAAAAGCTTCTGCATCCAAAAGGCTCTCCCTCGCCGATTAGACGTGTTCATACCCCTGCAGGAGCGTGTTCTATGGCACAGAACCTTAATAAAGTCACATCATCCCTTTGATTTCACGTCAGCATTCCTCTACCGCCAGCTCGCAGCAATAAAACCACAGATGTCGCTGTAGCTGCGCGCAGACGAAATAATCAGATTTGAAGTAGACCCCGGAGCGTCAGAGCATGTAGCTTTGCGTCTCTCATTAGTGTAGTTATCTTCAAATTCTGTGCTGTTCATAGTTTCCACTGCTTTTCTTGTGCATGAGAAAGTGTTAAACTAAAGTCATTAGGACCAGAGATATAATAAAACTATTAGAATACCGGTGTCATAATGAAGTTTGTTATAACTTGCGCGTGAGGGCGTTAATTGAAGAGCGTATCGTCGTAGTTATAGTTATTTACGTTACAAGGTCTGGAAGTGCATTATAACCGTACGAGCCGGAATTTCGAAACGAGTGCAGCAATAAACACTTCTCAGACTTGAGACGAACCAGGTTTTATTTTCATACAAGATCACTTTTCACTATCCAACGCGAATATTATTTAGAACATTGGCGATCAACAGAAGAAAAAAAAGGTACAGGAAGCAGGGCAGAGAGATCCTATGTCTTGTAAAATTTATTACCAATACGTTTTGTAAATGTTATGAAACACGACTTGGTGTGGTTTGTGACAAAAAGTGTCATCTCCAAAATGCTTCAAGCTAACAAAAAGTATCAGAGAGCATTAAAATATTTATAATTAGTTGTGGGATGTTAGATTTGAAAATATTGAAGATAAATGGGAACAGTTTACGTGCTTGATGGGACACCTGCAGAAACGGAATTTGATAATGTTAACAATTGTTTTTATTAACTTGTAAATCTATTTTCAAGAAACATTCTTATTAAATTTAAGAGATTATACCTAATTTCCTACATATATAAAATTGGTCTATTCCTAAAAAAGCTTAAGGAAAAATTTTGAAAATCTTACCCTGTCAAATGCTCATATGTGAAAAAATACGTACAATTAATCAATCTAATACAATCTTTGTAATGTTCTTATTTAGAATAGTTGTTTCGTCAAAAACCTTACTTAAAAGGTCACTACTGAGGTTTAAAAGGCGAAATTGTATGATGAAATTGATTTTACATACTTTATATTGTGTTTTTTGAAACTTTAAGCTATGTTCAAAACAAAGAAGAAGCAGCAGATACCGAATACTAGCAACCTACAAAGTAAATACCCCGAAAAAAATAAGTATGTACAGAGAACTCGCAGAGCTCATAAAAACATGGTCTATTGAAGTGATCAACATTAATACTTTCAAACCCGGAGTCATTCCGGCAGATCTGATATGAGGCTTCAAACAATTGGGTGTGAAAGTAGTCAAATTCAAGTCGTCATGCAAAGTCATCATATCAGTTGGGCAGAGAGCAGTATTGACAGAAACAATAAGCACTGATCAGAAATTCGTAGAAATCGAAATTATGTTATTTTAATTCAGTGTCATGTTCAATTGCGTGTAAATTGATTGAACGTTGATCTGAACCATAATAGAGTTAATCACGTGAATACACCAACTATGAGAAAATAAAGAGAAGATAATAATGTTTTTCTTTCCTTCCTTCTTTCATTCTTAAACGTCAAAAAACTATTAAAACTATGTGCTACGTACCATGAGACATGCAATCTATGCAGTTTCTTGACGTCTGTGATCTCTACCCCTGGGTATGAGGTTGAATTATGAACGCAGAAGTATGAACATTATGAACAAGAAAAATATTCTAATGGAACGGTTTAAAAAGGTCTCAGACAATAAAAGATGGACACCTAGAAAACATCTGTTTCAGTTCTTCTAACTAAATATTTTTGCGATATCTTACAAGTCAAGCTAATTTCCTCCACCGAATGTACGATTTCTTTCTTTCTTTCTTTCTTTCTTTCTTTCTTTCTTTCTTTCTAAGTACACACACGTTACTTGAAAGTGATTACGATTGGAAAGTGGCAAAAAGAAACATAAACGAAATCAAGGCCTAACGACACGAAAATAGCGGTTCTGATTGACGAGTCGGTATTGACGTGCCGCAACTCCATTTTCCCCAGAGCAAATATAACTTTTCCGAAAATCATTTTTCGTTTGCAACGTGGAACGTGCGTCTCGTTTTATTACTCGACTTCCCTCGTCATTTACGGCGCTCAATAACTTCGCCACCGCCAGGACAAAGTCACTTCCCAGAACGTCCTCAACGGGGAGGGGCAGGTGCAGCTACAGTAGAGGCTCTCCGTCTGTCTGAGACCTAAACGATGCTCTAGATTTTCGCCTTGGAAGGGAACAAGTCTCTATCCAACTTCATTCCAAAATGCGTTTCAAGTTCATTAATGAGTGTCAAGATAATAGAGAGTGTTGTGATTACACGTCGGATATTCAGGCAAATGCTAGGGTTACCGTACTTCCATTATAGAAAAAGAAGACATTTGTTATCAAAACGAGGACATTTCATGTAAAATGTTTTAAAATAATTATTTATTTCTCTTGCAGGCAAAATACTAACCAAGTGCAAATATATACTCTTACTTCAATAATTGTCACCATTTTCAAATCACACAATACGATTGGTTCTACTTCATTATTATTACTGCCATTACCACTTTTATAGTGCAGCAATGTTGGCCGACTTCTCGTAGACACTTCAGCATGACTTGCCAAATGCTCAGCAGAAATGAAATTCTACAGCCAAGAAATGCAAACCAAATACACCTTAGATTAAGTATTTTCAGTGTGTTTGAGTTTTATGTGTTTTATACCTTGATGTATGTAGTACTATGTAGTATGCGTGCCATGTGATTCTATCTCACTACTTCATTATATAATTCCACGTTCATTAGTTTTCCGTTGAACAAACAAATTATAGTGTAAAATAAATGATTGAAGTATATGAATAAACGGTGGGTGATAGAGACAAATGGTTTGCATATTTTGAATCAGCACGTTTCACTTAGAACAAATGTTAGGTACGAAGATATCCGCCAATTTTTAAAACTTTTATTTCAGTACTATCAGGAAAGATGGAAAGGAAATAAAATTTAGTCTGGTTTTTATATCAATCTATACTGCCTACGTAACAAAAAAGGATGACAAATTTCTATTTTAGGCGCCAAATGTGTAGTTTCAGAGAGTATTGCTATATCGCGTAGTTACGGCTTACGCTATTCATGTTAATATTTGCTCATGGTACATGATGTGCTGTATGAAAGGGGTCCAAAGAAGTGGAGGCACTTGAGAGAGCAGCACCAGCCTGGCCTGACGAACAGACTCTCGGTGAGGTCTTTCCACGCATCGCAGCCGGGGAAGCCTTCCCATGGGGCGCAATCAGCAACCTTTTTTCCCTCTCCTCCTTCTCTTCCCTCTCTCCTTCTCCTTCTCTCCCCTCTCTCCCTCTCTTACTCTCCCGTATAGTCTCCCTGTCTCCCATTACGTCGTCTTCTCGCTCGATCGTGATTGCCTTGAAATCGTGTGCACGCGAGATCTCTCTCTCCCGTCTTTCTCTTTGCTCTTTGGTCTCTTTCGTCTCATGCTTCCTCCTACTTCCTTCTTCCTTCTTCTTCCTACCTGTTCCTCTCTTTCTATTCGTCTTTCTGCGGGCTAATATCTACCGCTCAGTATCTTCCACATCTTCTCTGCTGTCTATCTACATCTCACTCTCTCTTACACTTTCATCTTCAACTCTCTCAGATCGTTGCTCTCATCTTTTTCCTTCTATTCTTTTCTACTTTCGTGACGTTCGATTTCTTTCAGCTACGACTTTCTATACTAAATTCGCTCTCTATAAATCGTTCATCGTCATTACTCACTATCGCCATATATCGTCACTACTCTGTGATTTTCAGAAGACTCGTCCCTCTCTTTAGGTGCACTTCTCTTAATCCTCGTGTTCTATTCCGTGACTCATAGTTTCTCACTCGTTCCTTATATATACTGCTCGTCTACAGTGACCTACACTTACTTCTTTTGATTGGAACAACGGTCCGTTTATATACACACATCTGAAGGTTTTGCTTAAGTGCCGGATAGTTCAAATATTAACATATGATATAGTAAATTGGACGTATGAGTTTAGCAGCGCGATATGAGGGGCCATAGTATTACTCGCTCTGAAACTAGCACCCATTTAGGTTGGCTGAAAATTTATTAGGTATTTTGGTGACATAGAACTGATTTTTATACGTGTTTACTGAATGTGAAGGACAGTATAAATGGATATGTATTAAAAAATAAAAAGGACGAGCAACATTAAGCTTTTTTTCCTTTCCATATTTCATGATAGTCAAACTTAGAAATAGGATGTTTGGTGTTTTTAAAAGGTGCGGTGTGATTTATTTCGTTACTAATTCTAGTTACTTAGTTAGATGTATATTTTTTTCGTGCTAGATTAACAATTTGTGTCAAATTATGATCAACGCATATTTGTATCTTTCATTATACATCATATTAGTATATAAAAATAGTAATATTTTTGTATTGAATCAAACTCTTGTATGTAATGTATGTCCTAATATTTCAAGTAACTTTTTTTTGTAACCCTATATTAATTTGTTAGTGTTTTACGAATTGGGGATTTATGCTTTGAAAACGGGTAATGGACGTTGAATTATATATAGAAGTACTGGTTAGTGAGAGAATCCACTATGGCATTGCCATAACTAATAGTCACTGCAATACAATTACATAATAGAGTATACTAAATAATTAAATATAAAACTGCCCAAACATCACTTGAATATTTACTTATGTGATTAGGTTTTTGGTTTTCGTCATTTCTTGCTGTTCGAATTTATTTCTGCATGAGCATTATTTATTTGTCGAGAGTTGATTATAGATTGTTTAAAAGATGATATATTATGTAGAAGTCGGATCTATACATTTGCTTGGGTCGTACCTATCATATAGTTGGATAAATGGGAAGTATATTAGAGTGGATATGTGAACGCATGTTGTAGGTTGATATGTGCTTTTGATTGAATGATTGATAGATTTTAATTGAAGATTTGTTAATGTATAAATTTTGTTGCAACGATGTTAGATATTGTGCGTTGGGTAGACAGGAGGATTAGGTAATAGTGCTTTATTTATAAGGCGCTATTTACACTAATGCACTGTCCTCGGTTTTGATATCATAATTGTTTCTGTTGGTCTATCAATGGAGGGTACGGTAGCGGGCCTTAGATGCATTTGCCCCTTGTAATACTGCGGGACGTGTATTATACTAGAATTCTCTGGATGCAGTCCTTGGAGAAACTCTATATATGGGCGGGGCTTGGAACATTTATGGAATGAAGTTGGGCTGGACTTTTCTTCAGGTCGAATATCTTAAGCAGGCATCGGCAAGTGATCTTATGCGTTTTCAGGAGGCAGACGGGATGAGCCTCTATGTGATGTCTAATGCACCTGCTCTGCATTACTATCCGTTATATGAAGATGGGCTGGACAAACCGGGGTTTTGGTAATTCATTGTATTGGTGTTTTTTTAAGGGTTTATATTTTGGGGATTATATCGTTGTGTATTTAATTTTGGAATTAATAATCTTTTTGTTTGTCCTGGCGTTGCGTGGCGGGAATGTTACTTTAGTGCTGCCAGTAAATAAAAGTAACGAGGTGAAAGTCGCGTAGGAATAAAACAGATCTCGTCTATATGTATCAATGATTTGCTTCCTATTCGCAAATTTAGTTTCGGTAAGTTTATTTATTATATTGCTCTTGGACGAATATAAGGTTCTGAGTTAGTCTGCTTTCGGAACGTATTGTTTATAGTCAATATAATATATTAAGTACCGTTATTTTCGTGTAGTTAGGTATTTTTTTATTCATTTTTATACCTTGATTTTCGTTATATGTTTTTCTTTTGTCAACTATTCTATATCGTATTATTATATAGTTACTGTTGTCGTGTACCTTAGTAAATTAAAAGTAAAGTAATAAGAAAGAATTGAATGCAAACGATAATATGTACTTTTCGGCTGGAGATAATTTAGCTTGACTTTGTATAGCTCAATTATTTACATGTTAATTATATTTATAAGTTGTAAAGATGAAGGAAATTTTTATTGTCGTCTGCTTTTTTATTGTTTTTGAAGATTCTAGATTATATTTGTTAACCGTGGTTCGCATTATTGACTGATTTCTCATTTTTTTCGGTCTGTTCATAATGTTAGCATGACGGACTTATGCGTTACATTAATTCAAGCCTCTGTCATTATCGTTAGAAGAATCACATGATCGTGAAGAAAACTTGAAAGATCAGATTGCATGATTCTACGGCCATATAGTCGTTTTCGATCATCCAATTTTGTTTAGTTTTTATAGGTTATATTTGTTACGTTTAGAATGAAAAGAGGAAGGAAGAACAACATTATTATCTCTCTTTATGTTTCTCATGGGACTTACGTGGTGTAATATCACATTGGTGAGTTTAACTCTATTGCGGTTCAGATCAACGTTCAATCAATTTACACGGCATTGATACATGACACTTGAATTGAAATAACATAATTTCGCATTTCTACTAATTTCTGCTCAGTGCTTATTCTGGTTTCTGTCAATACCTGCCTCTCTGCCACACTGATATGATGACTTTTCGCTCATGACTCAGACTAGAAATTTTACTACTTTACTCACCCATATTGTTTGAAAGCACTGTATGTAGAGTCTTTGCAGGAATGATCTCTCCGGGTTCTGAAAGTATTCAATGTTGTATATTGCTAGCTAGACCATGTATTTTATTGATCTTGACTGAGTTTCTTGCTTACATTAAGCCACTTATTTTTCGGGGGTATTTACTTGTATTGTTTGCTAGGATTCTGGTTAGTGCTGCTGCTCTCTTTTTGTTTTTGACACATTGCTTAAGGTTTCGAAAATAAAATATAAGGTAGTAAAAATCAATTTCGATCATAAATTTACGTCTTTAAACCTAGTAGTGACTTTTTAAAGCAAAGCATTTTTGATGTATACAACGTATTCTAATATAATAACATTACAAAGCATTTCATTCCATTGATTAATTGTTTATTCGGAATTTTTTCTACATATGTCAGCATTTGACGGGGTAAGACATTCAAAATTTTTGCTTAAGCTTTTATAGGAACTATGACAATTTTATATTTGTAGGAAATTACGGTATTACGTTAATCTTATGAAATTGATTGAGAAATGTTTCTTGAAAATAGATTTTACGGTTAATTAAAAACAATCTGTTACATAATTCAAACTTTCCGTTTCTGGCAGGTGTCCCATCAAGTCAACGTAAACTGTTCCCATTTATCTTCAAATGGGTTTTCAAATTGAATACATCCCAACATACTAATTATATATTTTAATGCTCTCTGTACTTTTTGTTAGCGTTGGAAGGCATTTTGGCAGATGACCCTTGTTTGTCACAAACCACCAAATCGTAGTTTCATAACATTTACAAAAGTATTGTTAATAAATTTTTACATGAAATTAGCATCTCGTCTGCCTGCTTCGCTGCTATCCCTTTTTTCTTCTGTTAATCGCCAATGTTCGTATAATATATAGCGGTTGGATAGTGATAAAATGATCTGTATGAAATAAAACCTGTGTTCGTTCCAAGTCTTGAGAAGTGTGTTATTGCTTGCACTCGTTTCGAAATTTCGGCCGTAGGGTTATATTGCACTTTCAGATCTTGTACAGTAATAACTTACACTAAGACGATACGCCTCTTCAATTAGCGCCGCTCACGCGCATAGGTTTTAACAACTTCAATTATGACAAGCCTGGTTTCTAAGTTTTATTATATCTCTGGATATATGAACTTTAGTTTAAACACTTTCTTCGATGCACAAGAAAAGCAGTGATAATTATGAACAGTCACTTGAATTTTGAAGATAATACCAATGGAAGAGCAAGCTACGATGCTGTGACGCTCCGGGGTCTACTTCAAATCTGATTATTTCGATCCTGGCGGCAGCTACAGCGACATCTGTGTTTTTATTGCTGCGGAGCTGGCGGTAGAGGAATGCTGACGTGATTCAAAGGGATGAGGTGACTTTATTGAAGGTTCTGTGCCATAGAAACCGCCTGCAGGGGTAATGAGCACGTCTAATCGCGAGGGAGAGCTGTAAGAAGCTTTCCTGGTTGTACGGGTTTATGAATTTTGTGGGACCTGGAGTTCTTGCCGGTTTTGTCTGACATAATGTTTCGCTGCCCGTGGTAGTGGCATGGCCGTTGTGTTTGCAAAGGAGGCGGGGCAGAGAGGGGCAGAGGTACGATTCTTCATTCTGTGCAGCGTTCCCTAATGAAGGCTGTCTGTGAATCGTTATTTAGAAAATGAAACCTGCTTATAAAACTGATTGCTTGCCTTTATATACTATTGGGTAATATTGGGAGGAGTCGTTTTGGTTTGGAAGAAAACCGTGTGTTTTCATTTAGATATAATTTATTTTGTGAATACTGATGGTTGATAATAATAAATCTTTTGTGTGGGTAGATGAAAACTGCATATTTTTTATCTGCTATATTTTTATAGTTGATTGTAATGTTTCTGTAAGTTTGCAAGACCAATCTAATAATTAAAACCATTATATTTCAGAAAGTCTACATATTTTCATATATTAATCATTTCTCAATGCTCACCTTGAACTTTTCTTTTGTATACTTATTCTTCCTTATTGTTTATTAATTACTATATCTTTACATGCCCTAAACGCAACGTTCCCTGGCACTTTTTATATTTAGGCTGTTCTGGAATAGTTTTTGTGTGAATATAACGCATATAGTAATGCGCTTCTGTCATCTCCGGAATATTGGCGTTAAAATTCTCAACTACCTCTGCTTCTCCGAGAACGCACTTTCGTGATTATGGAGAGATGAGCAGAAGGGGTTTTGATAAAGTCAGAAGTAAAATCACATCCACTGAGTCTTCATGTTTCATTATCATGAGTGACACGTATCATATCTGCTAAACCATTTCATAGACACCATTTTTTTATTAATTTTGAACATTTCTATCCTTTTCTGTAGGCAGTAGAATAAACATCCTCGTTCATCGATGCGACTTTAAATATCTATTTCAATGAGATCGTTGAAAAATTTGCATCAATGACCTTATTTCTTTAACAACAAATTTAATTAAGAAAAAAATTCAATCGCTAATTAGTGCAAGCCTACTATAGGAATGAATAAAAAATTGAACTTTGCAATTTTCCCTGATGATTCCAAATGATCCTTTTTGCCAAGTAATGATAGAATTTTATAGAAACGGAGTTTACACTGGTACATTTGCTTCTGAGTTTGAGCTGACTCCTAATGAAGAGAATTGAATGGCATAATATGAAATCGTCGATGTACATATTTATATACGTGCGTTGCCTAACATTGAGAAAGCTAAATGACATGTGAATGAGTGTGGTGTAAACCTTGTAATTATATCGAATTGTATTCAAATGATAGGAAAAAAAGTAAAACCAGTATTACACTTTTATTGAACTCTTCGCTATAATTTTTCCTATCCGCATACTCATTATACCATATTTTTTTGTCGAGAGGTTGGTCTGCCAGGAGAGACTAGCCATAGTCGCTTCCCAAGTTGCTGCTGTCCAGTAGAAGCGCAGTCGAGAGAGCGTTAATCTTAGGTCGGCGTAGCGTTGTAGACTCGCGGTCAGTTATATTCACCGAGTACTTCCCTTACGTAGGAGATATGCGACTGCACTCCGGCAGGGAGGCCTGTGTCCGTTCTTGGCCGTATGGTAAATTGTATGAAATCCATAATTCTTTCATCTCTTCTTAGCGAATTATCTTTCCAATTTTCCATGTAAAATGGGGATCTAATAAATCCAGGTAAGAAAATGGACTAATTAGCGGTACGGCGTTAAGGGGGTCGACGGCCGCCGAACTGCTTGCCTGCCTTCTCCTTGTGCCTATTGAAAATCTCCAGTACTCGCTGTCCTATATCAAAAATAAAAAGCAACACCAAACCTAAACTAGAAAATGTGTCATATTTTAATGTTCACGTCTATACAATATTACAGATAGAAAAAAGATTAGAATTATATAAAATTGCCATTGATAAGCACATTCATTCAATATATGAGTGTTCATTGATATGAAAAAATAACTCTCTAACCTGAACCCCAATTTGGACAGAAATATTGCCAGACCGTATGTTGAAAAGTTGAGAAGGGATGTTTGGTTTTAAACTAATAGCTATGAAATATTTTTGTTTGGAAAATGAAAGTAGTTAACCTTCCACATTTACCAGGTAAGGGGAACCTTACGTTAGTTTGAAGGTAGTCGGTTTTAAATCTTTATTGGGTTTTGCTTACACATATTTAAACTTCCGTGCGGTTAACGTCCTGCTGCAGCTCCTGTGTTAATTTATTTGCGTCACCAGCTTTGATGCGCGCCCAAAAAGCGGAGTCCTTATGCACAGTCGCTGTTTGGGCGAGAAGTGCCTCCCTGCAGCGTGGGAGCTAGGTGTAGTGGAAAAGGAGGTAGGTTGTGTTTTGCAGGCGATGCTGGCGCTAGCTGCGCAGCTCCTGGCAGCGGAGGGCGTGGGCGGGGGCCACGGCACCTCTGGCGCTGCCTGGCTTTGCGGCGGCCGCTCTCGAGGAGTGACGCAGCGCGGCCAGCCGCCACCTCGCCAGTCAGGCGTCGACGGTGGCGTGGTCATCTTGCTTTCTCCTTCTTTCTTCTTTTCTTTTTGTTTTCCTTTTCTTTACCTTTTCTCCTTCTTTCGTTTTCTTCTCCTTTCCTTTCTTCTTTCCTTCCCTTTCTCTTTCTTCCTTCTCGCTCTTTCCTCCCTTCCTTCTTTCTCTTCGTTTCTCTGCTTCTTTCTCTCTTTCTTCCTTCTTTCTTTCCTTCTTTTCTCTTTCCTTTTTATCCCCATTCTTTTCTTCTTTGTTTTTTTTTTGCTCGTTCTTCTTTCTCTTCTTCTCCTTTCATTCTTTCTTATTCTATTGTCCTCCTTCCTTTTCCTCTTCTTATCTTCCTTTTCTTTCTTTTCTTATTTTCTCTGTCTTTTTCCCTCCTTTTATCCTTTTTTCGATACAGAAACCCGGGGTGCTCAAGTGCCTGGTTGCGTGCTGATACATCAGTAAGAGATGAGAGGTGTTGGGTTCCCAAAGATAAAGAAAAATGGGGGAAAAATGGTGCCCCCGCCGGGGGGGGCCAAAATTGGGAATTTTTGAAATAAGGGCCAGGGGCCCTTTTTCGTTAAGGTGTAAGTTTCTATTGTGAAAATGAAAATGACGCGAACAGGTTGTTAATGTCGATTTTCGTTTGCACTTCTAGTTTTGAATCTTTAGATTATCTGGATAGTTCTGCATGAATAATTATATCCCCACGTGTGAATACAGCCTTAAGAGGCTTTCCAGTAACTTGTTTAAAACTGCCTTGATGCACGAAGGTTTTTCAACATGCTAAGATGGTAACTGATTGATCGTTATTGCGCGTTTGAAGTGTATAAAACTTTTGCTACACGAGATCGTATCTACTATGTATAGAAGAGTGAGTACGTGACTCATTCATGATGGTTACAGGGAACATTCATTTCTAAGGTCATTATCCCTTAGGTTTAGTACACCGGGGGGTGGCGGTGTTTGCTCTCTACACTGAAACTGGGTTATGGCGGGACTCTAGAATTGTGGGGATTTTCAGCACAGGTACGTTGCCTCTGGAGTAGACCCGCGTTGCAAGTGCTAATGATTACACGGGTTTAAAATTCGTAGATACAGAATTGTATTAGGCGAAATAATAGTTTAAATATGATTTTTGAATCACTTTCTTCTAAGTAAATATTAAATGATGATACTAAATGTTAAGTGGTGAGTTTAATGACTACAAAAAGAGTGTCAAGTTTGTCTTTTAACATAAGGTACCTATATTTCATCTATTATCTTTTCTTTTTGAAATGAGTCTCGTTATGGTATATATATTGGGGGAATTTACGTATTCATTTACTAAACAAATATTATATTGGTACTTTGAAGTTAAATGTTCAATTTTATGGAATATTCATTACGTATAGTAATATGGCGACCTCCTGTTTCATTTTAGTTTAATTTTTCTGAAAGCTTTTTCATTTGAATGTTATGTAATGTCAAGCGGCTCCAACAGAACCTACGCGCTGTTCTATTTCTTTGACAACATTATATGCATTATTGCAATTTTCAAATTTGGACTTACTGTTCATTTTTTATTCTTAATAAATAAAAGAGATTTCAAAATGAAAATGGTTTCGGAGATACAAACGATAGAACAAATCGGTTTTTTGGTGAGAAATTACATTTGAGTGTGTGAAGGTATTTGAGTATGGGAAGAAATGAAAAGTGAGAAATGGTAAGTTTAGGGAAGAAGACAGGGGGGAATAACAGGATAGAAAGAGGAGGAGGGAAAATCGGAATGATTGAGGATTGGCGGCGAAGACTGAAAAATATATGAACTCATTGTATATCAAAAGAGGGACGGTGAGAAATAAAAATGAGGAGCAGAATAGATGAAGGACAAGTGCAGGAGACAATTAAGGTATTGAATATATAGTTGCAGAAAGTTCTCCAAGTGGGCATTGGTTGGTGAGAAAGCTAGCAACATAAATTGTGTAGTGCAATGCAGTTGGCAACAATGAAATGTTAACTGCGTACATTAATCATAAGAAGATGTTTTGCTGTCGTATCATTGTTTCCCAATGATCTGGTTACTACGAACATAAATACTTTTTTTAATAGGAGCCTGATTGGCTTGGTGCGGAGAGACTTTCTGTGTACCTGCATAAAATTGTTCTAAGTTTGAGGGGAGGGAAAGAGTGTAATGCAGGGATGGCAGATGAGATGGAGTGAAAACAGATGAAAGCAGAAAAAGATAGAGCAGAACCAATGAAAGTTACCGCCCCTAGCTGGGGGAGTGCTCCCAGCTGGTGGAGAGATTACTAGTTGGAGAAATTTACCGCAAAAGTGACGGGTAAGTCCAGCGCCTGATTTTTGCCCATTCAGCGGTGGTAAATACGTTATCTCCCCATAAAACTTGCACTTCATTACGGAATTAATGATCCTAGCAGTTGGCGCCCAGAAATAATAAATAGAGAATGGGCGAAGCAGAGGAGGAGAGAGTAAAATGAATTGTGTAGGGGAGTCCAACTTGCAAGGCTTCAAGGACACAACTAAAACTGCATATGTTGCGAGCCATCCTTTCAGTACTCCCCGGCGATCCACACTGACTTTCTCAGTATGTTGATCTGTGCGCTTATCAGGTGCTCTGAAACAGGAGAAGGGGGGGAATACGAGTATAACGAGACAACACGTGGGTGCTTTTGAATTTTTACTAGAAAATATTTTTAAATCTAAACTTCAATCTACTTTTACATTATGTGGGTGTTGGACTCCGTCAACGTGCACTAGGCGGTGCTATGTGCTCTCTCGATATAGCTTAAGGGACTCTCTCACTTTTGACATTAAAAACAAAACCTTTCCCGGGCACCACTAAATGCCCGGGGCGCAGTTGGGCACCTGACGCGTGTGTTTGAGGGAGTGGGCGTGCTGTGAGAGTGGCTACTGCCATCAGTGTCGACGTGACGTGCTGGGACTTTCACGCCGGCGGGCAGCAGGCTTACAACCCCTGCCGATTCGTCATGCTTCGACCCCGGCAGTGGAGTATCGCCCCCGGCCGCGGCTTTCTCTCTGCATGTCTGATCCGTGTTGGAGAACGGTTTAAGATTATTATTTTTATGTAATTAGTTTCACGTTGGAAT
>BOPP01000156.1:416812-436016 GCA_017312745.1 Gryllus bimaculatus
GAGAGAGAAAGAGAGAGAGAAAGAGAGAGAGAAAGAGAGAGAGAAAGAGAGAGAAAGAAAGAAAGAGAGAGAGAAAGAGAGAAAGAAAGAGAGAAAGAGAGAAAGAAAGAGAGAGAAAGAGAGAAAGAAAGAAAGAGAGAAAGAGAGAAAGAAAGAGAGAGAAAGAAAGAGAGAGAGAAAGAAAGAGTGAGAAAGAGAGAAAAGAGAGAACAGAGAGAACGAGAGAGAAAGAAAGAGAGAGAAAGAGAGAAAAGAGAGAAAGAGAGAGAGAGAAAGAGAGAGAAAGAGAAAGAGAGAGTCAATGCAGCACTTTGATAATGTTTAATTTAATGGAGAATACTGGGAAGAGACGACCAGGAAAAAATTCCGTCGGAATACCCTGCCCCCTGGGTTGCGCTTTTGCGAAATACGATGTTTCAATTTATAATGAGGAGGAAATCAAACCATGTCAATATCTGTGTACCAGACATATAGACAGGCAAATAACGCGAACACAGATTATGATGAAATTGCTACTGAATGTTTCACGCTCATCAGCAACTGTGATGGCCTCTTTGGTAGCCATTCCTTTAAATAAAACTCTTTGACCGACATTTATCCCGCACATTATCATATCACACAACATTTCGTAAATTGTGGGGCGTACCAGAATCTTTTGAATCGTGTCTTACATATGTCACACTCTTTAGTTTATTGTTAATATTGACAATGCTTTCAAAACTCATTAAATCAGAATATACCTTTTTTATTTAGTATTTATGTCCCCGAGTTTAGTTTATTCCAAAGAATATCCGCTCCGATAAATCCCATGCTAATTTCAGAGCATGAGAGAGGGAGATGCGTTTGCCTTTGCGATTCCTACTGTCTTAGGCAAGTTTCTAAATCGGTAGTTTCCCATGTCCTTTATATACAAGATGGTGCGGTGATCATGGTAACGATAGACGAACGATTATAGGCGGGCTGAAGTTGAGATGGAACACGTTGTTGTGTGATAATCCAAGGACTCAACATCCACATGGTGGAAAAATCAATGTATTGCCTGGGGATAGAATGATTGTGAGGATGATGAAAGATAAATGATAGTGATTGAGATTACAGTTCTGATAGAATATACCTGGTGTGAGAAGCCGAAAAAACCAAATCTACTAAAGAACCTGTAGAAAATTGTCATGATTTTCGCGAGACTTACATCTGCAACTTTCCGCTCTGTGTACTTGATCACTAGGACGAGTTTCTGCAAAATTGAGTCCGGGCCGATGCAACCACGGAATAAACACTCCTATAACAATACATGTATTCGCTTTTTGACCTTATTAATAAAGGCGTGTATTTTTTGTGTGTGTTGGAAAATGGAAGGAATGATTTTTGTTTGTATGTATGGGAGATTTTTATACAAATCTGTTATTGGTGATTTTTTCATTGTATTTCTAAAAGTTTGTGGGCGACGGAGATAGGGAAGGAGGGGAAGAGAACGAGGGAGGGAAAGGAGAGAAAGAGAGGGATAGGGAGAGAAAGGGAGGGAGAGGGAAGATGGGAGGAGAGGGAGGGAGTGGGATAGAGAATATAAAAGCGTCTGTTGAGTTCTGCTAGTATATTGAAAAAAATATATGTTGGGAGAATATACAAATAAGGAAGCTAATTGATGTTTGACTTTAATTCTATCATGAACTAAGTTGTGCTTGTTGGACAGCCAGTTGGAAATCAAAAAATGTTATTAAAAAAGCTACATTGCAATAAGAATAATAATTTCCAGTACACATCGCTCCGGATATTGGAGTCTGGAGGGTATTATGCCCATTAGAGCGGCGTTTCCGACCCCGTAGGAAGAGGAAGTCCAAAACATTCCATCTACATGCACCACGCAATCTCGGTAACAACGCCTGGCTAACAAGTGATGTCATTCGGGTTATACTAAACACGCAGAATACCATTGACATAAACACTAAAACTTAACACTCACGGGACCAAGGAACACTGTTGACGCGTCACTACGATGGACGGGTTAAGGTTTAATACGGAATACAAGTAGACATAATGCGACATTGTTCGGAAATTATTTTTTTTTAAATCATTTATTAGACAGGTAAAACAATTAATTCCTCCTGTAGCTTAACATGAAAACAATTTTGTATACACCACCCTCTGCTCCGCCCGTTTCTTCTCAACTCTCCCGGTTCCGTTTCACCCTCCGCACCCCTCACCCCGCTCCATCCCACCCACCCCAAACCCGACACCCACCTATCCCGTGCTGTGCCACCCTTGTCACGCCCGACCCTGCCCGGCGTGTTATGACCAGCTCCGTGACCGCCACCAACCGTGTTATGCTCGCACAGCTGTTGCGCAGTCGCCCAATACGGTGATTCAGCGAGGGGTGCAGTAAAAATTGTGTAAGAAGACATTTATAAAGCAACACGTACCATCGCAACGCCAACTTTAATTCTCCTTCTATCAAAAGTATTTTCAGAAGTGTTTCGGCTACATACATATACTTTCAGTTGTACTACATAATAGACATTCCCGATTCAAACCGTTTATATCCGCCTGAATGAAAAGGAAAGTCGGTGATTGCTAGGGGGAGGAGTTTAATGAAATGTATTTTTCTTTTCACTTAACGATTATGCCGTTTAGTATAGTCGGTAATTTTGTTACGACAAAAGGAAATGATCAATATTTTATTAGTCTTTTCTTTCGTGAATTTGGACCAATGAGTAATTTTTTAGGTTTTCCGTCATTTTTAATGCATTTTAGCTGATTTAATTGATTTTATTATAACATCAATGGCACTTGCTTTAAATAATATTTACAAGATGTAAGGAATGTTCTCCACAAACTTGTTGAGTAACCCTTGAGTTTCTTCGCTCAGATATTGTAATGTCAGCTGTTGTATGTAAAATGATCTTCCTGTGGCGCCTATCAGCAACATTCTCAGTTCGGCCGATTTCATAGTAACTAAACACAAAAATAATGAACAGCCTAAAACAAAAGTTTGCGAGATAAGTTTACTTGAACGAATGGAAGAAGCCTCGATTACATCAGTATCATATCGAACAGTTCCAAATGCTCATCCGCGCTGGTTTTAATAACATTTTTTATGTTATGTTTCTTTACTTTAAGTGAATTTTTAAACATTTTAAGGACGTTTTAAGACATTTTAAGGACATTTTATTGATCATTTTTGGCGGTGTTTTGCGTCATTAAATGCCGCCCCTTGCGATCACAAACCCGTAGCTACTACAAACGAATTAATGTCGTTGGCCTTTGTATTTCTTTAGGAGACGAGCCCGTAGTCTTGGACACATCAAGAGACAAACAGAAAGGTGCGCTAACACACACACACACACACATACACACACATACACACACATACACACACATACACAAACACAGTCTGATATTCAGACAGACTTTCTTAAGAAACAACTTTATTAATATCAGCGAACCCCCTCTTCCCTACAATGCTCATTTCCATAAAAAACGACATTGATACTTTTGCAGTTTCAGAATGCTTAAAAAAGCGAATTGTCAGACAGCGAAGTGTTGAGAGCAGCTGCGCGTCCAATCGCTTCAATTTGTCATAATACCGTAGTAATTTATTTAAAGGGCACGTCCTTCCCTCAAAGTGACGAGACGTCCCTGGTTCGAGCCCCAATCGGCAAAGCGCGCCCCCGCCTTCCGCCCCACGTGCGCTGTAATGAGCGACCCACTCCCTGATCGGCTCGAGTGCTCCCTGAAAGCGCCGTGGGGCGCGTTATTTGCGCCATATTGCGCTATTGGGATTTTTTGCCTTGGCACGCGTGGCCGCACGTCAAAGGCGCGTTCTATGACGTTTCGCTGCCTCTCGTCCTAACGAGGCAAAAATCATTTCCATTTTGTATTCGTTCTCCGTTGAGCGTAGGCGGGTTTGTTACATTTTTTACTTTCTCGCTACGGAGTAGAGAGAATGTTATGTAATGCTATGCGAAATAACGGCGAATATTCATATTACAGGGTCCTGGTATCGAAAAATTGGTCCAGTTGCTAAATTTGGAACAAAATCCTCCATTACATTAGTCAGAATCCATATTTGGAGGCCCTTGAATTTGAAACCGATATTTTAATTTTGAAGTTATTTTACATGAAGCACTTGGTATTTTAAAAATTAAAAAAATAGCTCATTCGTTGATTAAGTTTTGTTGTTAGGTAGTGTAAAGGACGTAAGAGAATTGTGCAGGTCTCATGTTCGCTGAAAACGCGGATTTTTCGAAAATTGCAAAACTTCAAAACTTTTTCAGTGTCTTCTTACAACAAAAATATTAAAGATAAATATTTTTCCCTTAATTAAATTTGTTTCTTAAAGATAGATATTGAAATAAGGTCATGTACAAGTTTTCGAAAATCTGAGTACTTTTCACGTAATTTTGCGTGAAAATACGGGCGAAAAAGTACCTGCTGTTTTAGCGCCACTAATTCACATCGTTATGAAAACTCAGCTTTACCGTCCAGCACTGATTTCGACAAAACGACCTGGGAAAGAAATTTACTTTTACGTATTTTGAAGCTAAAAATTGTTCAGACGGGGTTAAACGTGCGTTGGATGTGAGAAATTGAAATTATCGCATTTAGAATTTAATGTTTGTAAATTAAGGATTTCTTCGACCTCAATCGTTATATCATTGGTATTTAAAAAGTTTTATAATGTGCCAAAGTTAGGAAATGAATGGAACCTCTATTGTAAGTCAGGATTTTGAAATTATATGGTCAACATTTGTATCTTGTCCTCGCTGCTATCTTTTGGAGGAACCCTTCTTCGTGCAGGACCTCTTTGTGTTTGTGAAGAGGCGAGCGCCGAGGGCGAGCAGAAAGCAGCGAGCAGAAAGGGAGGCGGCGGCGTGGCCCCTCCGCTCCGGCGGAGCGCGCGGTCAGCACCGCAGACGCCAAAGTGTGCGCCTCCGTTGGCCAGCGGCGCTCCCAGAGCGCGCGGTGGCCACAGCGCGAAGCATCGGCCGCGCCCGGCCCCACCCCCTCGTTTCTGCGCGGCCCGCCCACCGCTCCACACCGTCGCCACTACCTACCTGCCTTCGCCCGTACCCTTCCTTGCACCGCCCCTTTCGCCTACATGCCCACTCGCGCTCCCACACCCTCACCTACATCTGAATGTGCCCCAGCCTAAAGCCGCCCACCCTCCCACTTCCTTCCCCTGTCCCCGCCCACTGCTAGGCCACGATTTCGCACCGTTACCACAATCTATCTAAGCTCTCGTCTACCCCCAGGTTACATCCTAGGGATTAAACCACATCGAAGTAATGGATTTTTAAGGGCGAAAAAATCCTTCGTACACCTTCCTTGGAGGTATCGTAAAGCCGGCTGTCCCATGTAGTAGATTAACTACATGTAAAAGCTCCTAAAGAGTAAAATAAGTCTCTGAGCTAAAAAAAATTAAATTGCCTGTTTTGTTGCGCCAGTGATATTTTATTACTCCGCTAGATGGTGAAAGGGGCGCAGCGAAATTTGCACAGTCAGACGGAAGCGATGGCCTGATCGCATGAATGACGCTACGTAAAATAAGGCATCATTAAATTGAAACCTTGCGCCTGATACCACACCTTCGTGCTCCCTCCTCGCCTCCCACCGCTCTCGCTCCCATACCCTCACCCCCACCTTCCTACGCCGCCGCCCCTTCCACATGTCTACATCCGCTCTGCCACACTTTTCCAGTACATGCCACCTTCCTCTGCCCGCCACCTCGCGTCGCCCGCCCGACTTAAAGGGATGCACCAGGAAGGAAGGCCAGCTCCCGAGCGGAGCGGTTGGCCTTCCGCATTTCAGCCCTGGCCGCTAGAACTAGCACTTTCACATCAGTGGCGTCGACATTCCAGGCCTTAACACTAAATTATAGAGCCGCCGCCTGTCATACAACTACTGGCGAAAGCTTCCCCAACACCCTTCTCCTCACTCCCTGTTTTGAACCTCTGTGCACCTTGATTGTACGACTAGCCAGTAAAATATGCGAACCATTGTGCACGTGCCGGTATACGCCATTTTAACACATGTGGTGCCGTAGACTACGCCTTTGTAGTTACATTAGTGATATTTTTGGTGTTTTTTTGGCTAATATTGTAAATAATGACTCCAAACTCCTTGTCTTGTAGTGATTAAGTTTTATTCTCAACATTTAGCAATCATAATGAGACTATGACGATCATAACAAAGGTCATATGACCAGGAACTTCCGCGGACACTTTTCAATAGTCACGTGTGAACAACACCAAGCAAAAGTCTGCTTTCAGAGCCACGTCATTTAGATGTATCTATAAAAGTCTTTTAAATATCATATATGTTTAATCCATTAAACTTAGAATTTCATTGTAAAAATGAGTGTATTTTTACCCAAAGTAGCCTGTCAAATTACGCCTTTGTAATAATACTTGGCACAAAGAGTCTTTGAAATCTAGTGTTCACTAGTGAAATCTAGTTAGAATTCACATTTTAATGGCATATTTCCTCCGACATTTTTTGGTGGAACGTATTCTAACTCTCCTACCACCTTTTTTTAATTACACATACAACGCCTATGGTTTTCATAACTAACATTGCTTAGTAACATACTTTAACAGCATGCAATGCAGTCATACATATAGATCCTTGGTTCACCAGATATTTTGTTGCACTTTTTAGTTCGTGCTGTAAGTGTTGCTAGACATTTCATTGTGTTGGAAGAAGTAGAATGATAGATGTTTGATGAAATATATTTCAAAACGAAGGGAGAAATTCTGCAATGTTATTATTTTCTAAAATACATTGAGCCAGTTCAAAAGATGTTTTCCGTGAAGTTTCTTGTGTAATTTACATGTGCACATTTTCCGAACACATTTTGCTGTATGTCTCTTAATGTTTTTCGGCAGTGTAGAACACCGTTTTTTATATTACAACACATTTAAGATATACATGAGAATATCGCTTTACAACCAAACCATCTTGGGCATTATTCGAAAACGAAGTACCTAGAAAAATATATTTGAAATTTACGACATCAATATAATGCAAAAATATCGTTGTTGAAAAAGAACTGCTGATCTCTTTAAGCTGCTTGTATTTTCTTGTGAGCATACTGTTACCAGAACAACATTTCTTTCGAACGGAAGTAATTTTTTAAATGCAATGGTAGAGGAAACTTTTTATTTCCTCGCAGGGTATCTACGACTAATTTTCGAGAAATTACAAAAGGATTACAAAGGAAGTCGATTGCGACTTCCACAAGTTTGAAACATGTTAGGTCCCTTACGATATGGCAGCACATTCCTCTTGAGAAAACTTTTTGACTTCAGTTTTGAGCAAACCAAACGACCTATCTCGTATAATGTCTGTGAGCGTATTCTGTTTTCCCCCACACAATACCAGTAGTCCTGTTATTCACTCTTTTGGAGAGAAGAAGACGTCTTTTGTGTTCCATTTGTGTTTTAAACCCGAAGAGCAACAATGTAATGATATCCTTTCTTTTCAATCGTCGGCCAGGCATATTCGGAAGACGAAAATCGAATAAAACTTCTTTTGGTTCTGCTTCTCATACTTCTATGCATGAATTCAAACTCACACGTCCTTCTCAAGAGATCGTATATTTTTCCGTTTGATATTTCCTATTTTCTTCTTTCACATTCGAAATTTTCTCAAAGTGTCTCCCCGCCGAGATAGCATCTTTTTCGGACGAAGTTTCGGTCTGAATTGGAAACGCGAAAGAAAAGAAAGAGGGGAAAACGTTAGCGCGGCGGCCGGGTGGACTGCGGGTCGTGTCAGAGGAATGGGAGGAGGGGCGGGGGGGTCGTAAATGGAGTCAGGCAATGATGTCGGTAAGCGGTGTGGGCTGGGGGCGGGGTGTTGTGGCGGGTATGCGGGTGGGCGCGTGGCGGTGGGCGGGTGGAGCGGGGTGGGGGGCGGTGGGCGGGTGGCGGGTGGGCGGGTGGGCGGGGTGGGCGGTGGGCGGGTGGGCGCGGAGTTGGCCGGGTGGGCGGCGGGTGGCGGGGTGGAGGCGGGGTGGGCGGCGTGGGGCGGGGCGTGCGGGACGGGGTGGCGGTGGCGGGGGCGGTGGCCGGTGGCTGGGGATCGGGTGGGGCGGTGGGCGGGTGGGCGGGGTGGCGGGTGGGCGGCGTGGCGTAGGCGGCGGTCGCGCGGGCTGCCGGGTGGGGCGAGGTGGGGCGGGGGTGGGGGTTGTGGCGGTGGTTGGGACGGGGCGAGCTGGTTAGGAAGCGGTTTTGCAGCGGCGTGTTAACGTTTTTGGGCGGGTGTGCTGGTTGCGGCGACTCGCGAGCAGCATGCTCGAGAGGGGGAGGTCGCGCCGGGGTGCCCCAAATATGTCAGCACAGCATCGGGAAGTGTATCAGAGCGACTTGACAACCCGCGCTCCAGGCTCGGGCACTGAGCGTTGCCTCGACGTGTCGTTACCATGCACCAAACTCCCGATACCGATATTCTGTATTTTACTTTTCTAACAAAAAAGAGTTTTACTATTATCGACTGTATATGAGTAATGGTAAATGTACGATGCACAAGTTTAAATACCAATTGTTTCACGTCTTTCTGAAACTATTCCTACACTTACTTACTCTTACCAACTTAAATTTAGGAGTTTACGCACAGAACAGCATTAACAAAAATGAGTGAACACTATCGATCTTTTTGCGACTCAATTTTCGAGTTTCGCCTCACTTTCAAGCATTAGGAGATTTTGACAGTAGCGCCACCGTTGTCGACAGCAAAATGGATGCTCTTCAAATGTGCAGCTGAACCAAAGTGATCGAAACTCCAACGCGCAAGCACAAAAGATCAAAATTAAGTTGTCGATTGCTAGAACTCTTTCGCCGGTAAATCCACGTTCTTAAACGCAAAGAGATTTTTTACTGTAAATAACTCTCTACTGTGATTTAAAATCCCTTTTATAAATACAATGTGTCAACGAGAGTATTTATAAAGAAATACATGCTATATACGTCACTATCTTATGAAATAGCACTGCATTCTAATTAGACTGCATGTTTGAAACGGCTTTTAGATATAACGGATACACTAACAACTCTTGTTGCGTTCGTATACTTAAAGAAATTATAGCAACTAAATGTAGCGGATATCAAAAATCATATTACTAGTGATTTCTTACATACACCATACAGAGACGATGTCATCATCAATTTTCATCATACAGAGACGATGTCCCAGAACTACATTCCAACCTTTCTTCAGAATTCCAGATATGTAGGTATATATATGAAAGAAACTATGTTAGCTTTATTAAATATAAACCAAAAGACACATTGAAATCTATCAAGAGCATATCAAATGTAAATATTGCTCTTGAAAGACAAGTAGAAAACCAAATTTATATTCATGTCCAAAACATAGTGCACTGTCATTATGCATAATTTATTGATGAGTCTTTGGTTAAAAATATCGAAAGTAGCTTTAACGCCGCCTACATCTCCTTTTATTTCTTGTGGCGTAGGAAATAGTGACAATTGATCAAGTGCCCCAGTGAAGAGCAGGATGCAGTGTTTGATTCGCGTACTCTTTATGGCCGGGGAAGAGTGGGGTGGAATCCGCGCGTGGAGGGTTGTGAGCGCGGCGACGCGCCTGAAGTAGAGGTGCGGGGGGCGGCGGACGAGCGTGGCCGGACAGGCGGCGCGCCGGGCGGGCGGCTTGGCGGCGTGCGGGGGCGGGCTTGAGACATTGACGGGCGACGTCTCCGGAGCTGGGCGTCTCGCGCGCCCCGCCCTAATCGCGTTACGGCGCAATCGATCGCCCCGTCGCCATCCCCACCGCGCCCCGCCCGCGCCCCGAACTTCCGCACCGGCCCATTCGCTTCCATTTGCCCGCGCCGCGATTGCGTTGATTCTTTCTCCCTTGCCTTCCTTCGATTCCTCTTCCTGCCAACGCCCTCGCCTCGATACGGAAACGATCCGATTCACGGTGCAATTCATGCCGCCGTCCATTAGTGATAGTTCTCCATAGCGCTGACACGCCTGAATCCTCTCACGTGACGTTGGAACCGGTTCACCACATCTCGCCCTGTGCTCATCCGTGACCAAGCGCGGTGCCGTTTTGTCCCACTCGCTTTCACCGCCCTCCCAGGCCCCTTGACCGGTTTCCAGCGCCCTT
Source organism: Gryllus bimaculatus (assembly GCA_017312745.1). NCBI lineage: Eukaryota > Metazoa > Arthropoda > Insecta > Orthoptera > Gryllidae > Gryllus > Gryllus bimaculatus. Next base: position 426,935 of record BOPP01000156.1, read on the forward strand.
CCGCCCATGCTCTCCGCTAGCCCAGTGTCTGCGGCTTCCACCTTGCTCTCAATTCACCTGACGCGTCGCGCTGTGCGCCGCCCCCTGGCAGACAGCCCCGGCGCGAGTCGAGCGAGGACCTCCCCCCCCCCGGCTCCTCCAACCTCAGCGCTGCGACCGCCCCGCCCTCGGCTCTCGGGGCGGTTGGCAGCAGCCCTGCACCTAGTTGGTTACGCCTGATTGTTTGGTTGGTTCTTAGTGATTTCAGGCGCGTCAAATGCTAAGAACAGTTGTCCCGTAAATGTAGTACATGTTTATAGCAGCGGCAGCAGGGAAAGAAGATGAAGGAAAAGAAGATGAAGAACAAGATGATGATGATGATGATGATAATGTTGATGGTGGTGGTGGCGGTGATCATCTCCCAATGGATGGCGAGATTTGGGGCCGGCCTACCTATTGCTAGCGGGGGTTTCCCTAACCAGGTATCTCCCACCAGCGGAACACCGTCCCAACTGGGACAAGCTGTAAGTTTCCGACAGGTCTCCCAGCGTCTGTGGCATATTGATGTAAGTGTGTGAGTAAATAAGGGGCGATGATTGAACAAGGAAGAGGAAGGAAAGATTGCGCGCGGTCCGTGAACTTTTGTTAGGGTACTAACCCGGCATTCGCCTGGTGTTGATCAGAGAAACCACCGATTAGAGCAGCCAGCCGCTGGAAGTTTCCTCCAGACAGGGACTGAATTCGACCAAGCTGACTAGCTGGTGTCAAAAATCCTGCCACCGTCGGGTCTCGAACCTAGGATCTCCCCGTCAGAGGCATGCACTGCAGTGACATCAATTGAAGCCCTGAGCCTACTCTCCTGGTTTCGTTTCGCCCGAGTAGCTCACGTTTCACGTGAATATAGAAAAGAAAATGGGACACCAACACATCAGTTTCGTCGAATTAATATAAAAACATTACATTAAAACGAATCAAATCGATGGAGTTCGGTGGACGATAGTCGGGGAAATGGCAGTTTTCTAACCACCCTTATTGAAAATTGTATACTTTTTTATATTGATAATTGTATATAACCAACCTTATTGATCATTGTATATTTTTAAAAGTGAAAAGCGACGATTTTAACATTAATTTTATAAATAAAATTATGAGTTTTTTCCTAATAATCTGAAGTTATTATTTCGGTAAATGCTGCAGTCTTCTCAACTGATGTAAATTTAATTTATGAATGGGTTTGAAAATATGTAACAAGAAGAATGGAGCAGATAGATTGATATGTTATTAATTGTTCACTTTAATTTAAGTGACGTATCTCTCAATCGAAGAGAGGCTGAAAGGCTTTGTGTTACGTCCACGTACGTAGAGGCGAAGATCGCGAGTTCGACTCCTGCATGTAGTTGTGAGATGGTTTTACATATCACCACGCCTTCCATCTGTCTATCGTCTCATCCAGAATATATCATTTGTCATTATCATTTATCCATTAACAAATTGTGATTTAAAAAACTGTCTTTTTAAAAACTTGGATGGTTATTTACAAGATATAAAGAGTCATTCATTTGTTATTACAACCTTTTCTGCTTGTTTGTTAGAGCACGACTCAGAAGCGGCTGAAAGAATTTTGATGCAACATTCTCAGAAAATGGAAAACGTTAGTAGTCATTATTTTACTTTTCCAGCTTAACTTTATCTATATAAATAATATAGAACTAAATATAGAGCTAATTCGTCCTAGACGATTCAACCCATATTATTCATTTTGAAACACAGGCACATCATGACCCAACTGAAAATCTTGCATTACTCTAAAGTTCGGTTGTCAAAAGTGGGCAACCTCTTTCAGTTTTGGAGGTAGACCTTTGCTGCAAGTATGTTAGAATGCATTTAGTTTCCCCTTGTGTAATGATGATCGTAGTAGTAATGGTAACGCAGGTCAAGGTGGGTGGGAGGTCGGGTTTGGCAAGGCGGGGAGCGGCAGGGCGAAACCGGGCGGTTAGGTTAACCGCGAGGGGCGGGGAAGAGCGGGGTAGCACAGGGCATTGCACGGCAGGGAGGAGCAGGTACTTGTATACACTATAGATAAAATCCTTTTTTTTCTGTGAAATACGATGATTGTCACAAACACGCTAACAACACTTCGGCTAGTCAGTCACACGTAATTACATACATGATTCCTCATGCCACAGAAGGCAAAGGCTAATCACTCAGTTGATTTCCTGCGTATCAGAGGTAGGAACAAACCTATGTTAAAGTTCTTTTGGCCTTCGCTGAGAAAATAGTACGAAACTCATCTTATCTTACCTGAAGTGAGCAATTCACACTGAAATGTTGTTCCCGCCTTTTACCAGCTGCCTTGCTGGCAGCATGTGAAGAGTAACAGACTACTGAAACTCAAAATTTTCAGATTTAACTTCTTCACTTCAATTATGAGCTGTCTGTTTAACAATAACCCACCGTGCAGAGTTTACTACTATTTACTTACCCCGTTTGCTTTCGACAATTCTTTAAATAGCGTTGTTTTCGGAGTAAGTCAGGATAGCGTCAATTGTAAACAACCATCTTGTACTATTTTACGTTTTGGGTTGAGTATTCTAACACATTTCACCTCAATTAAAATCCCAAACTGAAGAGAGAATGAACTTCCCCCCCCTCATTGAACCCCTCATCTTGAAAGTAATTTTTAATCTGTTTATATAAAATAGTCCCGTGAAAATTAATGTAAAATGATTTTATGGTAACTACACACAAAACGGAGCAATTTTATAAAGCAATGTTATAATAAAAACATTCTATAATATTATGTGTACTACAAAAATATTATTATGCGTTTATAAATGCTGGTAACATTATTTGGAGGTGCACGTGAGTGGAACAAATTAATTCTACTATTAATTCAATTTAATGAATATTCATATTCGATAAACACATTCTATATACCTAGTCTTATACACACCACGTTCATTAACCGTACTTCCCAGAACAATAACATACTAACACATAATTTGAAAGCACAATTATAACGGAATTAATTTTACATTTAACTACATTTTTCTCTCAATAAGCAATATGTTTGCTGCGAGAAACGCACACTGGTGCAAAAGTAAATATTGAAAAGGGAAATGCAATTATTTCTGCTTCAAGTCAATATAAAAGAAACTGACGTACGATTGCGAGATGAGAATCAAATTATTCTTGGTGATAGTAATGAAATAACTGAGCGTCAAGCAATATTGTAGGTATTAAACCGTATCACAATATTAAGAGCATAATAATAGAACCTTCGAAGGGCTAATCATTATTCATAAAAAATAACAATAGCGTGTCTACAAAATGGAACAATATTTTACGAACTAGTTAGGTTTCTGATCTCTTTTGTCTGGGCTGAATTTTACTTTCTGCCCACGGAGTAGAGGAAAAATAATGTAATTCTGCACAAAAGAACGGCGATTTTGCAGTAGAAAAACTTTTTAATGGGCCCTGGTAACGAAAAAAATGGATAAATCCCGTTGCTAAATTCGAAAAAACTCATCTAACACGTGGTGTAAGAAGAATCCATGTTTTATGGGTCTTTAATACCGAAAAAATGGAAGAGGGCAAAACGACTGTCCGTCCGTTCGTCCGTCTGTATGTCTGTTTGTGAACAACGCGAGCGGATAAACCGTAGAGCCGATTTTCTCCAAAACAGAGATTCCCTAATCTATCTGGCTAATGTAACGGCTACTTGAATTTGAACGCGATATTTTAATTTTTAGAAGTTCTTTGTATGAAGCCCCTAGAACATTTTCAGAATTTTCAAAAAACTACATTGTTTTTTATGCAATTTTGTTGTTGGACAGTGAAGAACATTTAAGAGAATGGTGCAGGTCTTAAATTTGTTGAAAACATTGATTTTTCGAAAATTGCAGAAGTTCGAAATATTTTCGGCTTATTACAACCAAAATATTAAAGATAGAGATTTTTCCCTCAATGAAATCTGGTGATAGATTTTGAAATAAGGTCATGTGCAATTTTTCGAAAATTTGAGTACTTTTCACGTAATTGTGCGTGAAAATAGATACGATAAACTACGTGGTGTTTTAATACACTAGTTTTACAATTCATTTATTTATTATCATAATACAAACTCATTCGCCTCTCAGCTAACTCACAGAATCGAGCTATGAAACTCATCGAGCTCTGCCAGAGAATCTCTGGAAGCGAATATGAATAGTTGAGATGATATGAATAGTCTTCTTAATTGACAGTAAAGAAGCATTTTAGGAAGGAATGGGGATACACGCCTGACCCGAGAAAGGGAAGGTATCTTCACCAAGATTGTAGGAGGGTCCATTTATTAGATGATGGAAGAAAAAATTGTGGGAGGTGTGAACGATGTGATCTTTTATTGGTTTTAAGCTGAAATAGTGAAGAGGTGCGTTCCTGACAAAGAGTTTTGGCTATCTTTACGCAATTGTCACACCCCTCCCCAGCAGCATCGGCACCTATGATATTTTTTACATTTTCACAATTTGTGGTTTTTTAATATGATAATTAAAGTACGACTTTTAAGAATATTATGGAACAGTTAAACCTGATGATGATGATGATGATGGATCGGTCGGTCGAAGCTGGCAAAGGCGATCGCACTCACCTGGCAATGGCGCGTCGGGCTGCACGGCGATGAGCGGGCACGTCTGGTTGAGCACCGCGCCGAGCCGCGCCGGCCCCAGCACAGCAGCCGTCGAAGCCGGCGCGCAGCCCTCGAGTCTGCGCACCTACGGCGCCCGCATGCGCTCGCATCGCGCTCCGCAACGCAGCGCGCAACGCCAGCGCGCAACGCACGCGCAACGCACGCGCAACGTACGTCGCAACGCCACGCGCAACGCACGCGCAACGCACGCGCAACGCACGTGCAACGCACGCGCAACGCACGCGCAACGCACGCGCCACCGCGAACACGCACACGCCGCAAACGCAGCTGCACAAACGCACGCGCAACGCACGCGCAGAGCAGGGTGCAACGGGCGTAACGGGCGTTGTGGAAGTTGTCGTGCAAAGGATGAGGCATTTTGGAACGTTCGGGGGGTGAGGTCGTTCGCTCAATTTTCAGACGAATGATCGGCGGGATTAGTGAAATGGATAATAAATAGTAATAGAGGAACTTACACATGCATATTTAAACATATTTCTGTCAATCTTAGCAAGACCAAAACAGAAAAAGGGAAATACAAACATGGTCAAAGAAGTGTTCAAAGATTCAGATTACAAATATAGCCAATGAAATGGAGTGCCATTTAATTGGATTTCATTGGTGTAATGTTGATAGTTCAGTACTATTAAGGATGGGAAAATTGGCCTCGGAACTAGTCTGGTTTAAAATAACAAATTTGAACACACTATTTAAACTTTACACATTTGTCTGATTACCTCTCATCAATTATCTGTAAAACAAAATTAATAATATTTCACACAAGCTTGCCTTAATTTCATCGAAAGAGAGCTAATAATTTCAGAATACTGGAATTATCAGCATAATAACTTAAAGTAAAAGAAATATCTTTCTTAGTTCTACATTAAATATATTACCTTCCTTAAACTATTTCCTTTTGTAAGAATGTATCTACATCATACAATTCACATTCTCAGCATCAATTACCAAAAACAAATTTCCAAAATTCATGTTTTCCTATTGCAAAATAATATGTGGCAAATAAAGCTTGGAAGATTCGAGTTTACAATATCAATTTTATTTTATTTTCGAAAAGAGAAGAGATTCACACATGGAATCAGCACCATTTTCTTTACCATTCATTGCTATATCCTTGGAAAAAATTAAGCAAAAATATTTGTACCAATTCTTGAGAAAACAATTATTTAAAATTTTAAAGTTGCCTGTGTTTGCCGGAAAATAACGCGAAAATTCTAATATTTTCGAAAAGTTGAGCATTATCTTATTTCAGGACTTTTCTAAAGAACACATGCATTGAGGATAAACAAAGTGTCAATGAATCGCCCCTCGGATCTCCTTGTGTGAGACTCCCAGTCGCCCGCTGTTGAGCCATCACAGCCAGTGCGTTGGGAATGTTCTGTGGATGAAGGAAGCTCTGGTTCGCTCTAGGCTGAATTCGGCCCACAGTGCGCGAGCTCTGCGCCCCTCCCCCGCCCAGTCCCGATGGGCGCCCGGGATCGCGCGAGGGAAAGGGCGCGGAAGGGCATGGGACGGCCGCGTCGGCTCATTACAGCCCACAGGGGCGGCGCCACCCAAATGCCAAGCGCCCCCCCCCCATCCACCCGGAGGCACCAGCAAGCCGTTACTTTCCGATGGTGCTACAGCACGTTCAGGCCCTCGGCCTGACACCCCAAACGCGCGGTCTTTCTCCTCAGCCGTTCGCTCGGTCATGAATATGGAGATATTGGGCGAGATGTAGCTTGTTATAGGATACCCTGGCGGATTTAACGTAATGTTGTACATGAAGTGAGTGGAAACATTTTTGCGAGGTATCTGGAGCAGATGTACTTATAACAGAGATATGTTCCCAATCTGAATAGTGCGCTCGCAATAACGTTTTGAAGAAAAAACTACTAATTTATTCATCAATACATAAAACTAATTGTCAACTTTATACACAAAATAATGATTTTAATTGAGACAAAATAAGGGAGGGGGAATTTGGAAAAAATTACATACAAAAATGCGGACAAAGTTATTCCATGTATTGAGATATACCAAATAGTTCAAGGGGAAATCCAAAGTAAATTTGGTGAAAGAGTAAATCATTGAAAGGCATTAGAACCCCGAGGTGAAAATCAATGAGTGATATTACATATTTACATACAGGACATATGGTGGCTTTCGTGTTGACGAAAATCAAACGTAATCAAACATAAATATTACGATGCGAATTTCAAGACCCATGTTTGTTCAAGACTGAAAGGGACGATGAATAGTTGAAGATGAATACTTATTCTAGCGTTTGAACAGTCACGATTGCTGACATATGATTTTAGAATATAAATTTGTATTAGATTTCGTCAGATTGAATAATCAAGAAAGAATATAGAGCCAGTGGTGACTTGTTTTAATACCAATGTAGGTATTAGGTCGAAATAAATGATTATCAACCAATGGGAAAGGCCAATGATAAAATTGATTATAAAACGAAAAAGGGAAAACGGAAGTGATATGTTTTTTAAGAAGTATAAAAATGTCAGACGATATTCACACTTGAAAAGCAATTCACCTATGCGTATATTAATGAAATTTGTGGGCACAAAAGGTAGATAAGAGAGTTTTGTTTGCTGGGAGATCAAATAATTAATGAAAGGCAAGAAGATATATTATAATTAATTTTCTTTGTAAATAGTAGAAGGCATAATTAATAATTGTATTGGGTGGGAGGTAATTCTAAATTATTCGCATCTAAGAGCAAGAAACAACAATAGAATATTCCTGGAGCACTTTAATTATTCCACGCGGTAGGATTTCTTCTCAACGTCATCGCAAGCTGAAACTCAACGTGCAGTAAGCGCCGAGCTAGCCGCCGTGATTTCAAAATTAAGAAATATATGCACAGAACTATTATTGAGGTATTTAAAGTTCTTAATCAATTAAATAAACTTGTCTTAAAAATGGTATGCCAAGAATTAATTTAATGAGATCTAAGTATGTAAATGTAAGATCGATATCAAAATTGAAATACTATTTACTTTTAAAATAAATTCCATAAATATTCTCTCGAAAAGGACTGATTTATCTGGTTAAATATCGCAAACCAATCATTTTAGGCAAAATAAATTTTCAGAATGTACCCGATGAGTTCGAGGTGGGTTGTCGACTCTTATTATTCATAAGCGTAAGTATTTAAGGAGTCGAACATTAACAGGAATTATTGCAAAATTAAATATTATTGAAGAAATCAAATTGTTTAGAGTTCAGGGTATGTTTCAAACGTATATAAAACTTTCACAATTGTGACTCTAATATAGAGTCACATTACAATATATGTATATTGTATTTATCATTTGAATATGAAATGTGTAAATTTAAAGGTTTTAGTTTTATATTTATATTAACTTTTGCTACATGCGAAGGGCTTGGTGCAGTAACAAGATGAGATACGTCGAGAAACATTGAGATATTTACATTTACAAAGAGCACAAGGCTTGCTGTGATTGATGTGCCTTATCTAGTTATTTCCCCGAAACCTTCCTATGTTCAATACATCAATAATAATGCGGGTACACAGGCAGGTTATGGTAAGGATCTCTGTGTGCACTGAAGCGTTTCAGCGGCGCAATGCACAGTAGTTATATGCTCATTCCATACAGAACGTAATGATGTTATGATATACGATATGTTATGATGAGAAATGAAGTAAATCATACGCTTGTTTGTACACGATGTTCTAATACTTTACGTGATCCAAGTATTATTTTTCCGTGAAAGATTTAATTTTCTCTTTTTGAGAGGAAAGCATACATTAAAGTGAAATGAAAGTTTTGCGACGTACAAAGTATCGGAGAAGCGTAGGGACAGGTTGCGGCAAAAAGACCTCCCGTGTTTCAAAACGAAGTTGCAAACAAAGAAACAAACAGAAAAATACTATTATTTGCCACACCAAATACTACATCATTTTACTTTAGATTTAACTAGAGGTGCTAGATCAGCATATACTTTCTCATTAGTATTTTTAGGCAAAATTACGCAAAAAAATTTACATTTTTGAAAAATTGTTCATGACATTTCAAAATCTATCTGTAAGATACAGATTTCATTAAGGGAAAAATCTCTGTCTTTAATATTTTAAATATAGGAAGATTCTGAAAAAAATTTGAACTATAGTAAATTTTCGAAAATGCAGAGTTTCTAATGTATATGAGACTTGCACAAATGTCATAAACGTCCTTCACGCTATCCCACAAGAAAATTAAAAACGATAGAGCCATTTTTTTGAAAATTCTAAAAATGCCCCGGCGGCTTTAATGTAAAGTATCCTCTCTCAAAATTAAAATATCGGTTCCAAATTTAAGGGGCCGCGACGTCAGCCAGATCAGAGAGAGAATATCAATTTTGGAGAAAATCGATGAACGGTTTAGCCGCTAGAGTTGTTCAAAGACGGACAGA
>BOPP01000156.1:436041-449744 GCA_017312745.1 Gryllus bimaculatus
CACACAAGGAAAAAAAAGAAGGAGGGAAAATTTAAGCCTTTTTCAATTGCGTTAGAATACCGTTTTTTCTTTTTGGTGGTCCCACAACTAGGAATTCCGGCGAAGTCTGGAAATTCGCTTAACCTTCGTTTCTTCATGTAGTTGACGAATTTCGTGAGCGATGCCGGGTTTCGGCGGTCCGTGACGCTTTCAGTAGAACATCCAAGGCATTCGCATGGATGGCCGAAACAAACCACGAAAAACCCCGGTGCAGATGGGTCAAACTGAAACTCACCCAGTCCTCGAATGCGAACGTCTGAGTCATATATTGACAATCCTAATTCAGTTGGAAACTATGTATTCATTTATTAAAAACATTTCTTCAAAATTCTTCAATTATACTGTAAAATTATGCCCCTCAATGTGGCTTGATTGCGCATCAAGAGCTTCGGCATATACTCGGGGACTACGGTATCAGTGGCCAATGAATGCTGCGATTGGAGGAGCTTGGAGACTCTTCTTCCGCGGCGCAGCAGGCCCAGCTCCAGGTAGTTATTTCAGAAGGTCGATATTTAGCTCATATAAATGTGGCTTCTGAGGGTCATGGTATCTTATATTTTGGGTATAATGAGATTATTAGCTTTTTCTAAGAAAAAGAGAGCACAGATATCTCTATATTAAAAATGAAAATCATAAATGACATTTTCAATTATGGGGCTGAGTAATATTAGATCAATAATAGCAAGATTGATGCAATTGCAACCAATCCAGCAGACTATCAGTGTTTTTAGTCAACATATTCCCCGCAGCGTGCAGCTGTTCTTGTATTGGTTCTTTTTAAAAATATTGCTTTGTTAATTGTGTACTATTGCATTTTTACTGTGAAAACAAATTCTACAAGTATTAAAGCTCCTGAACAAGTTTCTCTGAAACTTAATTTGCAAAAATAGATGAGAAATAAACCCTTGCCGAAAATAGTAAAAAAAGCAAACAAGCTGAGGAAGCTCTTTAAACAGTGCCAATGCTTCTATAAACGAAATTATTGATTTCATCACAAGTAAGAGATGCGAAGTATTTTTAAATATCTTCCAAATAGAAGGTCCTAATTGTTTTTTTTACTAACTGTTCGTTTAATTAGTGGGGGTTTTTTTTTATCTTGTCGTGTTATTCTTGCTTTTAAATTTTAATTGTTACTAATAAGTATTTTAGAAAACAACGAAACATTCTGAATTCATTTTTATTTAAACATTCATGGTCTTATATAGATCATTTCACGAGGCAGTGATAATAAGACCTTTAATAATGAATTGTTTATGGTTTAGAATTACAAATATCCATCTCTTTGCTTGTCTTCGGGGTTTTACATTATTTAAAAATGATCGTTCTTTCAGATTTTTGTAAAATATTTTTCTAAGATACTCGTGAGAAAAAATGTTTTGTTTTGGCACAAGTGAAACGCAACACACGTTATGTCTTACGCTGCTACCAAACAAAATATTTAAGCGTAGCATCTAGAGGCATACTGTGTATGTGGTGATGACTTAGTGGATGGGTGTGCTTACACATTCATTCACGGAGCTTTGGAATATTACTTCGTACCCTACTAGTTGGCGTTATAACTATATTAGGACCACACTTACAAACATAACGTATAACGCTTGTATAAGATCTGGCATAAGAAATTTGTTTCAACGCAAACCTAGTAAAAAGCGGAATTGTTTGGTTCAGCGTGAACATAAATCGAGGTCTGGCCAAACCATAAATTCTACAGTATTACATGGTACATGACGGTATACAAACATTGGTAATACAAAACAAACAAAATTCTTTTCTCCAAATCTGCATGAGCACTTTTTCCGTTATACCTACGATTAGAGCGACCGAAGAACATCTGTAAGGATACAAGAAATTGTGAAACTTAAACAGGGATGACGAGGAAGTGCAGGCAGAGGTTGTGTGATGGCGTTGAGGGCTGCGGCCGAAGGCGGCGCGCCTGCACCAAGGGAACTGGAGCGGACATGCGCTTCCTTATCAGCAAATGCATCTTCAATACCGCAAAACTGCATACACGTCGTTCTCCGGATTTCCTTTAAACATGGCAAAAAGGGTTCCAGCAACTACCATTTTCAAAAGGCTCGCAGACCCCCCCCCCTCCCAACCCCGAGTACCCGAGACTTAAAAAATGATTTACCTCTCTACTCCTTTCTCACACATCCACGTTTGAAGTATCCTTACTATCAAATTATTGGGAGATGCTATTTGATTTGCTATGAGATTTTTGGAGTCTCCTCTAATAAATGTTTAAACAGTGCCATTTGCAATTTGGTCAATGTTGTGTTACATATTTTAAATTTTCTTGAACTACCCCTGCCAAGAGATGAATGTCTGAACATTGTAAAATCAAGGTCTCAAAAATTTCATTGATTGTTATATCTCTGGCGCGTCAACAGCTAAGGTCATTATTTCGTCAGTGTTTGTGCATGATTTTGCTCGGAGTTGACGATGAACTTCACCCGCGGATGGCGGAGATCTGGCTGACCTACAGTCGGTTAGCGGGGGGTTTCTAACCAGGTATCCTCCCACCAGCAGAGCAACCGCCCCATCCGGGGTCATGTTCTAAGTTCCCGACCGGTCTCTCGGTTTCATGTGTGGTAGTGTACTGCATGTAAGTGTGTGTGTGTGTGTGTGTGTGTAAGTAAGGAGTGAGGGTAGGAACAAGGAAGAGGAAGGAAAGTTTTGCGCCGCGCTCCGTAGCCCGTTTTGGTTCGGATAGTGCTCGCGGCATTCGCCTGGTGTTTGATTGGAGAAATACTACTAGCAATCAGAGAAGCCGGAACTCTAGAATTCTCCTCCGCAGAAGCTGAATGCGATCCAGCTTTGTCAGCTGTGTCGAATTCCTGCACCGCCGGGACTCGAACGTAGGACTCTTGTTGAGAGGCACTGCAGTGACATTCGTTGATATCATGAGCGCCTCCGCGATCTGCTCAATGAAGTTGTTTGTTTTATTTAAAAAAAAGAGGCGCGTTCAGGAGACAAGCGCGCGGATGAGCCAAAAGAGGCAGTGGGCGTGGGCCTTGCGGTGGAAGGCAGTGCGAAACGCGGAGGGGAAGGCAACGCTGTAAATATAAAACGCGCGCGCTCCGCTCGCGAGGGTTACTGACGGCGGCGGCGGCGCCTTATGATTGGAGGTCCGCACGGGCGTTTGCACCAGCCACCGCGCAAACGGCAACGCAAGCGCCCGGCGCGACACGGCGCTCCAATTAGCTGTGCTCGCGCAGGAAGAGGCCTGATTCGTGCAGTTGGGATTGCTCAGTCGCCTTGCTGAGTTTTGTTTTATTTGGTATATTAGCAACTTCAATACACTTTTTTGGTATATTAGTGCCCAAAAAAACTTTTTGCTGCCGTTTGTGACGTTACGTGCGAATTAAGATTACGAATAGAAGTCTAATCAAAAATAATTGTACGTAAAGATACTGAATATTTCAAGACAAGATTCTTTTTTTCCGCCAGAATGATCCTATCGGTTAAATCTTTTCCCTAAATATGCAACAAAAAACGCGAACGAATAATAAGGAAACCATTGCGGTTTGGGAAGACATGGTGAAATCTAACGCGAATGTTCTGTGGAGCGAGGACGTTTCTTAATGTCACAATGTGCTGTACTGGGTCCCCCGCTTTTAACGAAGAAAAAATGTCATGTGAATAAATCACGTAACATTAGCGGCAATCATCGTTTATCTGGAGCTGCTATTCGTGTTCCTCTATAATTATTTCTGTCAGCCCTTTGATCAACCCTAGGGCTAAACCGTTTAGATGATTTTCTCCAAAATTGATATTCTGTTTGATTTGGGCTAGCTTGAGGCCTGTGAGTTTGAGACGGATATTTTCCATTTTGAGTGTACTTTTCATAACCTCACCATGTCTGAAAATTTCTAAAGATAGCACAGAGTTTGTTTTTCAAATTTTTCCAGCATAAGGGCAATAAATGTATTTGTCTCATTTTCGTTTATTCTCCCTGAATTAACGAATATCACAAAATTTTAGAAAAAATGAAAGAAGTGGGTAATGTTGTTGTAGCCCTAGTTTAAGTATAGAGTTTCCTTTTGAAACATGTTTACGATATGGCAAAATATAATTTTTTTAATGAGTTCTATGTACTTTGGTGGATAAAGAAAATATTTGACGGATGGGAGGCTTCGGTTCACCATGGACGCAAGGTTGTTACGGGAGAGCTAGATTGAGTTCAGGAGAGTGGGGACAACGGACTACAAGGGCGGTTAAATGTTAATGAGAAATTCTTATTTAAACCGCGAAATAGTAGCGACATGAGGATTATTGAAAATTTGACGCAACGTTAGGGGAAGGTAATTCAGAAAATTGATTGGCGTATTCTAAAATAGGAACAAAATATCTATGAAGCAGGGAAGGTAACATTTAACAATTGATTTATGGTTTAATTACAGTTTAATCATGGCCCAATGCGGGAATCTCATAGGCCCAGTATTTTTTCTATATTCGACAAATTCCTCATTACAGTTCCAAATGCGGAATTTGTTTTCTGGAACGCGTAAGTTTTGTCACATTAGATCGCATTGTTCCGCATTATACACGTTTCCGCGTTGAGCAAGTTGTACGTAATATGATATTCACAAAACAAATATAATTTTCATAAAGGTAGTAAAGAGAGAGCAACAACCAAACAACGTTCTGGTGTTCGCCCTGGTTTGGTGTTAACGCACTCATTGTGGGGCACTTCCTGTGCATACGCTGTTTGGCGGGAACATTGAAGCATTGGGTTCGTAGATTTCGTCAGCGGAACAACACGTCAATAAACTTGGGTGTGTCCGTCGAAGTGTGTGGAGTGTGGACGCGCTCCTTTTGCAGCACCTGGACATGCTGGAGGTGCTAGAGGACTCGAAGGCGCCCAGCTGGCTTGCTGCAGATAGCTGCTCGCAAGCGGCGTTGCGACCTGCGCAAGATGCGGCTCCTGCAGGAGGTGCCAGGGTGTGGTGACGCGGCGCCATTCCTGACATTTTGCGTATCGAGACCGGGCCGCGAAACTGTCTACAGTGCTGTTCTCGCGTGCTCCCAATCTGCCCCGCGGTCAGTCTCCGCGGTTAACAGACTTCCCGTCTTTCGTCAGAGTGTCAAGATGGAACGACACATTTGCGGACCGTAATCTTTCACTTTCTCGCCATGACGGAATACGAGAGGAAACGTTATGTAATGCTGCACAAGAAGAAACGGCAAAATTGCGGCAGAAAAACTTTTCTATGGGCCCTGCTAACCGAAAATGTGGAATAATCTTAAGTTGATAAAATTTTAGAAAAATTCTCTAACTTGTGACGTACATATATTGATGTTTTGTGGGCCCTTGATAGCAAAAACTTGAAGACCCAAAGTAGTGTGGCGTCCCGTCCGGTCAGGCGTCCATCATTCCGTCTGTCAGTCGTCTGTCGTCGGTCTTTCAGTCTCGCAGTCTCGTTCAGTCCCGTCTGTCAGTCTCTGTCATGTCTTCAGTCGTCGTCATCCCTGTCAGTCCGTTGTCAGTCCCGTCTGTAGTCCGTCTGGTCAGTCCGTCTGTCAGTTCCGTCTGTCAGTCGTCTGTCAGTCCGTCTGTTCAGTCGTCTGTCAGTCCCGTCTGTCAGTCCGTCTGTCAGTCCGTCTGTCAGTCGTCTGTCAGTCCGTCTGTCATCGTCTGTCAGTCGTCTGTCCAGTCCGTCTGTCAGTCCGTCTGTCGTCCGTCTGTCAGTCGTCTGTCAAGTCCGTTCTGTCGTCCGTCTGTCAGTCCCGTTGTCAGTCGTCTGTCAGTCCCGTCTGTCAGTTCCCGTCTGTCAGTCCGTCTTGTCAGTCCGTTTCTGTCAGTCCGTCTGTCCCAGTCCGTCTGTCAGTCGTCTGTCAGTCCGTCTGTCAGTCCGTCTGTCAGTCGTCTTGTCCGTCCGTCTGGTCCGTACGTCTTCGCGTCTGTCCCGACGTCCTGGTCGACCCGTCTGTCCGACGTCCTGTCCGACCGTCTGTCGACGTCCTGTCCGACGTCTGTCCGACCGGTCTTGTCCGACCAGTTTGTCCGACCGTCTGTCCGACCGTCTGTCCGACGTCTGTCCGAACGTCTGTCCGACCGTCTGTCCGACCGTCTGTCCGACGCGTCTGTCCGACCGTCTGTCGACGTCTGTCGACGTCTGTCCGACCGTCTGTCCGACCGTCTGTCGAACCTTGTCCGACCGTCTGTCGACCGTCTGTCCGACCCGTCTTCCGACCGTCTAGTCCGACCGTCTGACCGACGCGTCCTGTCGACCGTCCTGTTCCGCAAGCCGTCTGTTCCGACCGTCTGTCCGACCGTCTGTCCGAACGTCTGTCCGACGCGTCTGTCCGACCGTCTGTCCGACCGTCTGTCCGATCCGTCTGTCGACCGTCTGTCCGACGTCTGTCCGACCGTCCTGTCCGACCGTTCTGTCCGACCGTCTGTCCCGACGCGTCTGTCCGACCGGGTCTGTCCGACCAGGTCTGTTCCCGGACCGGTCTGTCCGACCGTCTTTGTCCGACCGTCTTGTCCGACCGTCTGTCGACCGTCTGTCCGAACCGTCTGTCCGACCGTCTGTCCGACCGTCCTGTCCGACGTCTGTCCGACGTCTGTCCGACGTCTGTCCGCGACGGCGTCTGTCCGACCGTCTGTCCGACCGTCTGTCGACGCGTCTGTCCGACCGTCTGTCCGACGCGTCTGTCCGACGCGTCTGTCCCGACCGTCTGTCCGACGTGCTGTCGATCCGTCCTGTTCCGACCGTTGTCCGATCCGTCTGTCGCGACCGGTTGTCCGACGTCTGTCGACCGTCTGTGTCCGACCGTCTGGTCGACCAGTCTGTCCGACCGTCTGTCCAGAACCGGTCCTGTCCGACCGTCCTGTCCGACGTACTGTCCGACGCGTCTTGTCCGACCGTCTGTCGACGTCTGTCGACCGTCTGTCGACGTCTGTGCCGACCGTCTGTCAGTCGTCTGTCAGTCCCGTCTGTCAGTCGTCTGTCAGTCCGTCTTCAGTCGTCTGTCAGTCCGCCTGGTCAGTCCGTCTGTCAGTCCGTCTGTTTAGTTCCGTCCGCGCTTCTGGTCCGTCCGCAGTCCGTCCGTCTGTCGTCCGTCGTCGTCCGTCTGTCGTCCGTCTGTCCGTCGTCTGTCCGTACCGTCTGTCCGTCCGTCTGTGTCCGTCTGTCGTCCGTTATCGTCCGTCTATCCGTCGTCTGGCCGTCCGTCTGTCCGTCTGTCCGTCCGTTGTCGTCCGTCTGTCGTCCGTCCTGTCCGTCCGTCTTGTCAGTTCCGTCTGTCCAGTCGCGTCTGCTTAGTCCGTCCGTCTGTCCGTCGTCTGTCGTCCGTCTGTCGTCCGTCTGTCGTCGTCCTGTCTCCGTCCCTGTTGTCCGTCCGTCTTGTCCGTCCGTCCGTCGTCCGTCCGTCTGGTCGTCCGTCTGTCTGTCCGTCTGTCGTCGTCTGTCCGTTGCGTTTGGTCCGTCGTCTGTCTTCCATCCGTCGTCCGTCGTCGTCTGTCCGTCCGTCTGTCCGTCGGACTGATGGACGGCCTGACGGACGGACGCACATACTTTTGCGGTCTTTCAAGTTTTTGCTATCAAGGGCCCACAAAACATCAATTATATGTACGTCACAAGTTAGAGAATTTTTTCTAAATTTATCAACTAGATTTATCCACATTTTCGTTAGCAGGGCCCAGTAAAAAGTTTTTCTGCCGCAAATTTGCCGTTTTTTCGTTCAGCATTACATAACTTTCTCTCTATTCCGTAGCGAGAAAGTGAAAATTACGTCCGGCAAATGGTGTTCTCCATTCTTGACACTCTGACGAAGACGGGAAGTCTTTTTACCGGAGACTGTACCGCGGCAATTGACACGCGAAACAGGCACTGAGACATTTTCGCGGCGGTCTGCGATACGCAAAATGTCAGAATGGCGCCGCGCCACCCACCTGGCACCTCCTGCAGGAGCCGCATCTTGCGCAGGTCGCAACGCCGCTGCAGCAGCATCTGCAGCACCAGCTGGCGCTTCGAGTCCTCTAGCACCTCCAGCATGTCCAGGTGCTGCAACAGAGGAGCGCGTCACACTCAGCACACTTCGACACACCCAAGTTTATTGACGTGTTTCGCTACGAATCTACGGAACCTAATGTTCAATGTTCCCGCAACAGCGTATGCACAGGAAGTGCCCACAATAGTTCGTAACACCAAACCAGCGGAACACAGAACGTTGTTGGTTGTTGGTCTCTCTCTTTAGGTACCTTTAGAAATTATATTGTTTAGTAAATCATATACGTACAACTTGCTCAACGCGGAACGTGTATAATGCGGAACTAATGCGGTCTAATGTGAACAAAACTTACGGTTCCAGGAAACAAATTTCGCAGTATGAAACTGTGTAATGAGGAATCTTGTCGAATATAGAAAAAATACTGGGCCTATGAGATTCCGCATTGGGCATGATTAACTGTAATTAACCATAATCAATTGATAAATGTTACCTTCCCTGCTTCAGCAGATATTTTGTTCCTTATTTTAGAATCGCCAATCAATTTCTTGAATTACCTTCCCCAACGTTTCGTCAAATTTTCAATATCCTCATGTCGCTACTATTCGGGTTTTAAATAAGAATTTCTCATTAACATTTAACCGCCCTGTATTCCGGTGTCCCCACTCTCCTGAACTCAATCTAGTCTCCCGTAACAACCTTGCGTTCATGGTAACCGAAGCTCCATCCGTCAATATTGTTCTTTATCACAAGTACATAGAACTCATTAAAAAATTATATTTGCATATCGTAAACATGTTTCAAAGGAAACTGCTATACTAAACTAGGGCTACAACAACATACACTTTCTTTCATTTTTTCTAAAATTTTGTGATATTCGTTAATTCAGGGAGATCAACGAAAATGAGACAAATACAATTTATTGCCTTATGCTGGAAAAAGTTTGAAACAAAACTCTAGTGCTATTCTTTTAGAAATTTCAACATGGTTGAGGTTTTATGAAAAGTACACTCAAAAATGAAAATATCCGTCTCAAACTCACAGATCCTCAAGCTAGCCCAAATCAAACAGGGAATATCAATTTTGGAGAAGATCATCTAAACAGTTAGGCGCTAGCGTTGATCAAAGGCTGACAGAAATAATTTATAGAGGAACGAATAACAGCCTCCAGATAAACGATGATTGCCGCTAATGTTACGTGATTTATCACATGACATTTCTTCTTCGTTAAGCGGACGGTACAGCACATTGTGACTATTCAAGAAACGTCCTCGCTTCCACAGAACATTCGCGTTAGATTTCACCATGTCTTCCCAAACCGCAATGGTTTCCTTATTATTTCGTCGCGTTTTTTGTTGCATATTTAGGGAAAGAGTTTAACGATAGGGATCCATCTGGCGGGAAAAAAGAATCCTTGTCCTTGAATATTCAGTATCTTTACGTACAATTATGATTAGACTTCTATTCGTAATCTAATTCGCACGTACGTCACAACGTGTCAGCAAAGTTGCTAATATACCAAAGAGTCCAAAACAAACTCAGCAAGGCGACTGGAGCAATCCCAACTGCACGAATGCAGTCCTCTTCTGCGCGAGCACAGCTAATTGGAGCGCCGTGTCGCGCCGGCGCTGGCGTTGCGGTGCGCGGTGGCTGGTGGCAAACGCTCGTGCGGACTCCATATTCATAAGGCGCCGCCGCCGCCGTCAGTAACCCTCGCGAGGGAGCGCGCGTTTTAATATTTACAGCGTTGCCTTCCCCCTCCGCGTTTCGCACTGTCTTCCACCGAAGGCCCACGCCCACTGCCGTCTTTTGGCTCATCGCGCGCTTGTCCTCCTGAACGCGCCTCTTTTTTTTAAATAAAACAAACAACTTCATTGAGAGATCGCGGAGGCGGCTCAAGGATATCAACTAATGTCACTGCAGTGCCTCTCAACAAGAGGTCCTACGTTCGAGTCCCGGCGGTGGCAGGAATTTCGACACTAGCTACAAAGCTGGATCGAATTCAGCTTCTGTCTGGAGGAGAATTCTAGAGGCCGGCTTCTCTGATTGTAGTAGTGATTTCTCCAATCAACACCAGGCGAATGTCGGAGCACTATCCGAACAAACGGGCTACGGAGCGCGCGCAATTTTTCCTTCCTCTTCCTTGTCCTACCCTCACTCCTTACTTACACACACACACACACACACACACACACATGCAGTACACTACCACACATGCCGAGAGACCGGTCGGGAACTTAGAACATGCCCCGGATGGGGCGGTGCTCTGCTGGTGGGAGATACCTGGTTGAGGAAACCCCCGCTAACCGACTGTAGGTCAGCCAGATCTCGCCATCCCGCGGGTGAAGTTCATCGTCAACTCCCGAGCAAAATCATGCACAACACTTACGGGAATAATGACCTTAGCAGTTGACGCGCCCGAGATCAATAACAATCAATGAAATTTTTGAGACCTTGATTTTACAATGTTCAGACATTCATCTCTTGCAGGTGTAGTTCAAGAAAATAAAATATGTAACACAACATTGACAAATAGCAAATGGCACTGTTTAACATTTATAGAGGAGACTCAAAAAATCTCATAGCATCAAATAACATCTCCCAATAATTTGATAGTTAAGGATACTTCAAACGTGATGTGTGAGAAAGGAGTAGAGAGGGTATCGATTTTTAAGTCTCGGGTACTCGGGGTTGGGAGGGGGGGGGGTCTGCGAGCCCTTGAAAATGTAGGTTGCTGGGAACCTTTTGCATGTTGAAAAGGAAATCCGGAGACGACGTGAATGCAGTTTTTGGATGGAAGGATGCATTTGCTGATAAGGAAGCGCATGTCCGCTCCAGTCCCTTGGTGCAGGGCGCGCCGGCCTTCGCCGCAGCCCTCAACGCATCACACACCTCTGCTGCACTTCCTCGTCATCCCTGTTTCAATTTCACATATTTCTTGTATCCTACAATGTTCTTCTTCGGTGGCTCTAATCGTAGGTATAAAGGAAAAAGTGCTCAATGCAGAATTTGAAGAAAGAAATGTTTGTTTGTTTTTTGTATTACCAATGTTTGTATGACCGTCATGTACCATGTAATACTGTAGAATTTATGTTTGCCAGAACCTCGATTTATGTTCACGCTGAACAAACAATTCCGCTTTTTACTAGGTTTGCGTTGAACAAATTTTCTTATGCCTAGATCTTATAGCAGCGTTTATAACGTTATGTTTGTAAGGTGGTCCTAATATAGTATAACGCAAGCTAGTAGGTTTACGAAGTAATATTCTCAAAGCTCCGTGAATGAATGTGTAAGCACACCCATCCACTAAGTCACTCACACATACACAGTATGCTCTAGATGCTACGTAAATATTTTGTGTAGCAGCGTAAGACACTACTTGTGTTGCGTTGTCACTTGTGCAAAACAAAACATTTTTCTCACGAGTATCTTAGAAAATATTTTACAAAAATCTGATAGAACGATCATTTTTAAATAATGTAAAACCCCCGAAGACAAGCAAAGAGATGGATATTGTAATTCTAACATAAACATTCATTATTAAAGGTCTTATTATCACTGCCTCGTGAAATGATTCTATATAAGACATGAATGTTAAGATAAAAATGAATTCAGAATGTTTCGTTTGTTTTCTAAAATACTTATTTAGTAACAATAAATTAAAGCAAGAATAACACGACAAGATAAAAACCCCACTAATTAAACGAACAGTTATTAAAAAACAATTAGGACCTTCTATTTGGGCAGATATTAAAAATACTTCGCATCTCTTACTTGTGATGAAAGTCAATAATTTCTTTTATAGAAGCATTGGCACTGTTTCAAAGAGCTTCCTCAGCTTGTTTGCTTTTTTTTAGTATTTTTCGGCAAGGGTTTATTTTCTCATCTATTTTTGCAAATTAAGTTTCAGAGACACGTTTCAGGAGCTTTAATACTTGTAGAATTTGTTTTCACAGTAAAATGCAATGTACACAATTAACAAAGCAAATATATTTTAAAAAGAACAATACAAGATCAGCTGCACGCTGCGGGAAATATGTTGACTGAAAAACACTGATAGTCTGCTGGGATTGGTTGCAGATTGCATCAATTCTTGCTTATTATTGATCTAATATTACTCAGCCCTTAATTGAAAATGTCATTATGATTTTTCATTTATAATATAGAGAAATCTGTGCTCTCTTTTCTTAGAAAAGCTAATAATCTCATTATCATCCAAAATATAAGATACCATGACTTCAGAAGCACCATATATATGAGCTAAAATTGATCCCTTCTGAAATACTTCCTGGAGCTGGGCTTGGTTTTTCGGGAGAGAATGGTCTACAAGCTCCTCCAATCGCAGCATTCATTGGCACTGAGTACCGTAGTTCCCCCGAGTATATGCCGAAGCTCTTGATGCTCATCAGAGCCACATTGAAGGACGCATAATTTACAGTATAATGAAGAATTTTGAAAAATGTGTTGATGAATACATAGTTTCCACTGAATTAGGATTGTCAATATATGGCTCAGACTTCGCATTCGGGAGGACTGGGTTGAGTTCCACCATCTTGACCGGGGTTTTCGTGGTTTGTTTCAGCCATCCAAGCGAATGCTTGGATGGTTCTACTGAAAGGTCACGACCGCGAAACCGGCATCGCTCACGAAATTCGTCAACTACATGAAGAAACGAAGGTTAAGCGAATTCCAGACTTTGGGAATTCCTAGTTGTGTGACCACCTAAGAAACCCGGTATCTAACGGCAATGAAGCTAATTGCCCTTTACGGGACATTAATGGCCAAATACAAATTTATATAGCTCTCACGAAAATGAAAATAAAGAAGGAAACGTTGGCATCAAGAATTCCTAAATGATACAATGTATATAAACGAGGCCACGAAAACAAATTCCATTTTCAAGTATATGGTGAGACACCACAAGCTCACGAAGTAACCGCAGACCACCGCCCCATCGTACTGGTCCATCTGCTTGGGCTTTCCCGTCTCAGGAGGTCTGCGTCAGCCTGGCCCTCGCCGCCCCCATTTACATTTGCGTTGCAACGTCCTCTAGCCATCTCCAGAGCGTCCTCTGCGACGCGAATCGTATTTACTTTTGATATCCCCCGCGGTGCGGCGCGGCGTGCACCGCCTTCCGGCGCCTCGCGGAAATTCGGCGGTGGCGGCAGGGGCGAATCCCGCGTAGCGAGGGCCAGCCCCGCCCGCTCCACGCACGTCGATTTGCGGTCCCGAATTGACTCATTGATTGGTTACTGTCTCCGGGCGCCTCAACAGCTCATATCATTGAACTTGTAAGTGTAGTGAAGGTTTCTATCGCGCTCATCTTGGGACGGCGAGATCCACCGCCGACGTACATTCGGGTACATTCGGCTAGCTTGTTTTGTTTTTCCTCCAAGTAGGTTTCCACCAGAGGGGCACCGACCAGTGCGGGAAAGATTTCAACTCCAGAATGGTTTCCCAGCATGTGTGGTAGTGTAGTGCATGTTAGTGTAAGTAAGCGATGAGGATAGGAAGAGGAAGAGAAGATCGCGCGCGGTATGTGGCCCGTTTGTTTAGGTACTACTCCGGCATTCGTCTGATGTTGATTGGAGAAACAGCGGAAAACAATCGATCAAATCAGCCAGCGGCTAGAATTCTCCAGACAGCAGATGAACTCGACCTAGTGCCGAAAAACCTGGCACCGTCGGTACTCGAATCATACAAGCCCC
>BOPP01000156.1:449896-483782 GCA_017312745.1 Gryllus bimaculatus
CGGGGATGGGGGCGGGGGAGGGGAGGGGAGATGAGGTTAGCGGGGCGACCGCGCTGGCAATCGAGTTAGGGCGCGCGCTCGGCCGGAGCTGGCGCGACCGCCCTGTGCTTCACAGCCACTGGCTGCTGCGACCGCCCCCTGGGCGGTAGCGCGCTCGGGCAGCCCGACCACAAAGATTCACACGGACGCTAACCAACAATCTGCGATGATGTAAAAGAAATTAATGTCCATTTGCGGTAGAAATCGATTCATTGATCCAGGGCACGTCAACCGATACTCAAGAAAATGTTTTATTCCGAGAGGTAGCAGTGTTTCTGGCCCTCCCCCTCCCCATGCATGGGGAGATCCGGCGTAGACCTCCAGGTTTCTCCCGCAGCGGGGCACCACCCCAGCCGGGACAAGCTCTAAGCTCGGGGTGTTCAGTGAACTATTTACAAGGAAAACAAGAATGGACACTAACGCTTATCTCATGGAACACGCTACTCATAACATCTAATCCATATAATGCAAGTTTCCATGGTTCTTTAAAAAAGTACTGTAAAATGGTTAATTTTGATAGATATTGATCAAAAAGATTCTGAAGTAAGTAACGTTACCTTTTCCGAGGATTCATTAGATGGAGATTGAACATTTAGTGACTGATAACCATTTTTGAAACAAATTCTTTAATTTTTTCATATTGGCTAATCTATATTTTTAATTTCTCTCTTATCGGCTCACAATTAATAATATAACAATTTGTTAAATTTATTATTTCCACAGTTTCATTTTATTTCTATTTGCGTTTTTCTCTCTCAGTTCGAGAATTGACACATATTGCTCTTGTTTTACTTTTGCAAAAGAAAATAATTGCCCAAAAAAATTTTCGAAGAAAATTGTTACATATATTAACATTATAACTTACTTTCAGTATATGCTTTGCATAACAGCAAAACATTTATAGTTTTGTACATTCTGACTTTTTTCCACTTAGATTACCAACATTACACACTGTGCAGCGGCTGATATCGTCCTAGCTCTCTAGCCAGTGTCGAAAATCCTGCCACAGTCGAGACTCAAACTCCAGAATCTCACAGTTAGAGGCACTGCAGTGCCATCTCTCCCAGCGGGTTATCGCTTAGCTGGAACGAGCTCTAAGCTCCCCACCGGTCTCGCTGTATGTTTGATACAGTGGTGCTCGTAAGGACAAGGAAAGATAGGACCAGGAAGAAGAAGGCAGGATCGCGCTCGGAATGTGTCCCGTTTGTTAGAATACTGATCTATTATTCGCGCGGTTTTGATCAGAGAAATCACGATCAGAGCAGTCAGCCACCAAAGTTCAAGGACTGCGGATGAATTCCATCCATCTGTGAAACTAGAATAAAAAATTACGCCAACACCGGGTCTACAATCCTTGGACCTCCCGAACAGAGACTTTGGGGAGTCAACAGTAATGCTCGCTCTGAACTAACTTCACTGACCAGAGTGCACACGAATGCCTAGGAACCAAGAAACGGTCTTTAACGAGTTTCAGAAGCAGATGATAAAATGTTTAAATCAGATTTCAAATTTAAAATACTAAATTTATGGCCGATGTTATCAACGCTTCTTGAAACACTAGTGAAACATTAGGAGTTGTTATCTTTTCATCAGAAAACAAATTGCGTTTCGTCAATTTTAACTCTAACTATATTTAATAAACTTCCGTTTAAGTTAACGGGATATTTCAGCTCCGTTAGGTACACTTAACGCCTTGTTAGGAAGATGATAGAACTCTCAGCATACCAGATAATGGAGAAAATCTGTAACTTTTAAGTTTAAATGGAAACCTCACGTTCTTTACAGATTCGGATGTCGCAGAAACATCTGAGAACTGATCTGAAATATTGTTTTCCCTAGGGATAGCTAACGCTGGCAATTGAGACCAACTCAACTTCATTTCTTAACAAATCTGCGATAAACAATATTACTTCACAAACGTTCTTGTGAATTTCCAGCGGGAAGTACAGCTTTTATAGTGTGAGGTATCTTGATTTAAACAAAATATAATCGAATCTATTAGTATTAAACATATTTTGAAAGTACTTATTATTTTTGTATTTTAGTCTCTTAAAGAAATAATAGTTAGAAATCAATAGAAACATGTTTCGAATACAAAAACATGTAACGTCAAGAAACACAATCAAATAAACGGATGTTTCACTACATTCTCGTACGTTTCTTCAGAGAGTAAACAAATTAAAACCACAGAGTGATCAAATAATTGCATTCTATGTAAAAATATTAATTTTTTATATCTATAAAAGTTACCTGATGATTATACTAAAGAGAATGGGGAAATGTTGGATAAGCGGAACATATCTTAACAGCTGTGTTAATTTTAACGACTCGTTTACTATCGTCTCGTTAGGTTATGTAGTTGAGACCGGCATAGTTGCAGTAACATATAGTGCATAGTTACAGTGACAATGAATCGAATTTGGTTCTAGTGTATGATTCATTAAAAGTACATCATTGCATCTCTGCCTTATATGACGCAATATTTGAAGTATTTCAACAATACGTTACGTCAACAATTACGTCATTTCAGGTGTAATATAATATTAGTGTCAGATTCTAAAGATATTTGGTTTCTCAATAAGTCCGTAGTACTCAGGTACGAGGGAATAAAATCGGAAAGTAAGTTATTCGTGTTTTATTCCAAACCCTTAACAATGAAATATAAGATTTATATTACCTGTTGATATGCTCTGACGAACACGACAATTTTTCACAAAGATGGATGGAAGGTTAGTCCAAAATTGACTACGTCGGGTAAATTTGTTATTTGCGAGTAGTTTTATTTCCTGTTCCCTTAAGACTGATACCGAAAGAATGTTTCTACACCTCGGCAACCTTTTACGTCTCCTCTTCAGTGGAACGATCAGCACTCACCTGCACGAGCTGTCAAGCAGAGAACAATATTTTACAGCAATAAGGTTTAAGATCATACGAGCTTTAACAGAAAGGTTCTGCGCTGAACGAACCGACACTGAAAGATGTCCAAAGGTAATTATTTCCTATTTTCACTTTCACGGGTACAAAATTTCCATTATGGAAATTATTTGCAAATAAAGCGACGAAAACGTCAAAACATCGATGTTAAGAATATCTGCTTAAATATGTAATTGACTGATTAATTAGTGATTCCGGGAGAGCCGGAATTCCGGAGATAAGGTCATTAGTCCCGTTAAGTTTGGTGAATTTTTGAATCGCGGGAAATGGCGGTGATCTCTCCTCTCTGGCTAGCGAGATCACGTGCCGACCTACCAATCGACTTCCTGAATCACCGTAGCACCGCCCACAGCCGGGACACGCTCTAAGCTCCCGACTGGTCTCCTGGCATGTGTGGTAGTGTAGTGCATGTGAGTGTAAGTGTGTGTAAGGGGAGAGGATGGGACAAGGAAGAGGAGGAAAGATCGCGCACGGTCCGTGACTCGTTTGTTAGGGCACTGCTTCGGGATTCGCCTGGTGTTAATCGGAGAAACCACGAAAACCACCGATCAGAACAGCCGGTCGCCAGAACTCTCCTCCACCCAGCGTCTGAATTCGGTCTAGTGTCGAAAATCCTGCCACCGCCGAGACTCAAACCCTAGGATTTCTCGGTTATAGGCACATCTATAACATCAAGGATGCCCAAAGCAGTTATATTTTTTTAATTATTACAAGCAACGCAGATCTCATAAAGGGCCAAGACCTCCCGCTGCACGAGGGATGAAAATTTGGTTGCTTCTTATCTTCTTTGCTTACACTTACAAAGCGTTTTCCCCTATTCTGCCTAGATCCAACATTAGTTACAATAGTTCAACATCTACAAACACTTGAAATCATAATATATCATTGTTAAAACATTATGTTTCTACGAAAATAACGACTAATTGAAAACAACATCCTTGTCGCATCCCTTTTCCCTTGTGGCCGATGTCAAGGGCGAGTGATACCCTTCAGGTCTTCTCTACTCCACTTCCTGGAAGAAAGAAACACGGAGAGACATCCAACCCAATGACAGAGAAGAACACACCAACTCTGTTATTTCTCATAATTTGATTCTGCAACTTCACGAAGAATTGTGGCTGTCCAATTGAGTTCAAAAAGTACTAAAAAACATTTGACATTTGATACTTACGAAACCCCCTGCGCTTATAATTTGTTGCGTTCTCAGTTCAAGAAGAAAGAAAAATAATTGACCAATCAAGCGTTTATGTCGTCACATACAGTACATTTCGCACTATCTCTACCAAAAGTTTAAAGAAAAAATTGGAGCCGTTTTTGAGAAAACCTTGTTTTCGTTATTTGTACTTTCTCGCAGTTACTAGCGTAAGAAGAGAAAGTATTTTAATAGTGGACGGACCTGACTTAACCATTGTAATTACAAGTAGAAAGTGTATAAATTTATGTAAAAATTTACTTACGATGATGTTTACTTACGTTTCGCAGAGTGA
The DNA here is from genome assembly GCA_017312745.1 of Gryllus bimaculatus. Lineage (NCBI taxonomy): Eukaryota > Metazoa > Arthropoda > Insecta > Orthoptera > Gryllidae > Gryllus > Gryllus bimaculatus. The sequence goes on from BOPP01000156.1 coordinate 454,357, forward strand.
TTCAAAAGGTATTGATATTTGACTTTGACGCCGACCTTCCAGGACACGACACTACTTTCGCTACTGAGCAGTGTTCTCCCATAAGGAAGGTTCAAAACGTCCTGTATTGTCTCTATTGTATTTGGTTATATCCGTAAAGACACCTACGTGTTCTCTTGCGATTTCCAACCACAATCACCCGCAAGAGCGGTGCGTGCGTTCCCGGTTGCAGATCAGCGCTCAAGCTCTTCCCGCACATCGCTCCGGGAGGGGGTGGGGGGAAACACCGGCGAATCGCGACCTGCGCACGGAACCAAAAGAGCGGAGCGCTTCCGGTATCTGGCAGAGCACCTGCGTGCATTTTAATTCATTGGGTCTCGGAAAGCATAAAAAAACGGAACGGCGAGATTTGCTCCGGAAAGAAGGAGGATAAATGGATGTCTGCTGGCTGTAATTTAACCGTGCACCGCGTGCGCCAGAGGGGGTGGGGGCGCTTTGTGAAAGCCACGGAAATTTTGCGTTGCCGAATGTCGAGTATCAGCTTTTTAAAACCTGCTTCGATCGCAGGAGCGCGCTTTCAATGCGAATAACTTATTAAAAGGCGCTTAATACATCGGTTCATATGAAATTAGTGAAAATGAAAAATATGTAATTAATTCATCAGAACGCAATTAAATCATAATTCCGTGACTGCAGAATGCCTTCGAAATTTGGAATACGTATATATTGAATTGAATTGATGCCTTATTTTACGAGGCGGGACTCAAGCCACTAGGCCTGCTCTCCGTCTGACAATGCAAATTTCGCTACGATCCTTTCACCAACTAGCAGAGAAAGGAGGCGTTTCTTGGGAGACGAAACAGGCGATTTTGAATTTAGCTCTGAGGATTTATTTAGGATTCAGGACCTTAAACATGCAGTAAATCTATTGCATGGGAGTTAGTAGATGCATATATATATATATATATATATATATATATATATATAAATATATAAAGGCATATATATTAGCATTTCATTACTTTTATTGTTATTGATGACTGAAAAACTAAGTATTAAACGAGTGGCATGTAGAAAAAATATGCATAAAATAAGGGAGAGTGAAGAACATTCATTTTAACTGAGGTAACTTAGTGAAATGGGGAGTAATAAAGTAAGAAATGTGTACCGAGTCTTAAACAGAAGCTTTTAAACTTGCGTGACCTTCTGGCGGTCCCCTGCTATCCAGGTCCCTGCGACCCACGGCCCGCACGCGACAATTTCTTCCCTTTTCTGCCGTCACTCGTTATCTCTGGCGATGAGCATATTCCCTTTCCACATCTAATCCATTTTTTCATGATATCCGACTTCTGGCAGACCTATGTGTAACACTGATATAAGGCCGAGGCCAAAACTGTGCTGCAGCTACTATGAAAAAATGAATTGAAAAAGAAAAAAATAAGAAGAAAAATCGAGGTCGGTGGATTTTTGAAGGCGAAAATCGTCGTAATGCTGTATGGTGATAGCAGCACATTAAAGACTCCTTCAATATCATTTGTATATTCTCGGCGAGATAAACGTAACATTAACGACAACATCAAAACTTGCGGGAAACGCTACCTAGTCTGCGCATGATTATCAGCCATCCTAAACACCCAACACCAGGAGCACGAAATTAGCCTTCAGAATCCGCGACTCTCCGCCACGTTGGGTAATGATGTTTACGGAGGACGCATAGGCGAAATTTTAAATTATTAATTATTAACGAAAGGAAAAACAATGGCAATTTTTTCTATTGAATTATAAGGTTTTCTTCGAAAATCATTGTTCAGTTGCATTATCATGACTTCCGTCTCGCGATTATCTTTGGCTGGTATTCCGGAAGGAAAAATTTCATACGAAGGAAGATACGAACTTTCCGCGTATTCATCTGGGGCTCCTCCGGACGGTATTCTAAGAAACGCAATTTCCGCGCTTAACGTCATTTGATGGGAGGTTCTTCCACTCTTTGGCGCTCCAACAGGAATCGTCCAATTTCCGCACACCCTGGTCTCTTTCTCTGTCGGGCACTCATAATTCTGCTAGTGGATCCGACATCTACGATATACTACTGGCGCTCCAACAATACATACTTTCTGGGATTATTTCTTGATTTGCAATTTTCGAAAACTTAGAGTTTTCAACGAAAACTATTAAAAGTATCGCACTACACTTAAAAGAGTTCCTTCTTCTATCTGGAAAAAATTGAAGAAACAATTATGAGCCATTTTTTAAAAAATGTTTTTTTAAACATGCGTTAATTTCAAATTCAAATTACGCGAAAACTACTCGTTTCATCAAGAAATTATACATTACATTTTTGAAAGAGGTGACTTTTTGAAACAGGTGTTGCCTTAGAAAAAAATCTATATTCAATTGTGTAGTTTTGAAATGTCAACAAGTTTCGAAAACGGAGTTTACCGAAAATGAGAAGAGATACATATTTTTATAATCCTTTCATACACACGAGCAGAAAATTTAAATAAAATTTTGGAGCGGTTTTTGATAAAATGTTGATAAAAATATAAATTCCCTGTATTTCACCCAAAGTTACACGAAAATTATATTTTCAAAAAATTGAAAATTACCTATTTTATGATCTGTCTTTAAAGAGCAGATGTCATTAAGGAAAACTTTCTTTCTTCAATACTATAGTTGTAGGGCGACGCTCCTGAAAAGATTTGCTATTCTGGAACTGCATAAATCGGAGATTTTAACGAACATCAGACCTGCATCATTCTTGGGCGTTCTTTCTTTATGCGATCTGTGGAAGAATGGACAGTAAGACGTTTTGCATCAATCGGTTTTTCAGTACCAAGGACCCACAAAATATGGATTCTGCTTACACTACGTATTAGAGGAAGTAGTTTATTATATATAGGAACAGAATTTATGAACTTGTTCGTGACCAGGACCCGACAATAGTTATCTGTCGAAAATTTGACGTTTTTGGAGCACAATTAGAATAGTTTCTCTTATTACCTTAGTAAAGATAAGAAATCAGAAATTGTCGCGTTCGTGGATACCTTAAATGTCGAAATAGAATTTCACGAGCTACTTGAAAGGGAGCCGGGCTAATGACCAGGAGGGAAATATCCGCAAATGGCAACCAAGGGAGGGGAAGCAAGCCTTATCTTTGAATATTTGGAGCTTTATTGTAATTCATTCCATTTCATCTTCAGGGTCATTGATTAACTCATTAACAATCTTTATCGTCTCCAATGCTAAAGAATTGAGAATCGTATTCAAATGTATTGCCATCTGTGCGCTACCAAATACGTCATTAGTACAATGTCTAAAACGATGATTTCAAGAGAATCGGTTTCAGTAAACTCAATTCAGCAAATTATACGGAGAATTCCTATCACGATCTATTTAAAACCTATCACGTGACATTTTAAACTTCGATATTTATAATATTGTCCCTAAAATGTACGTTAATGTAACTAGAACTTGAGTGCCCCTTCTGACCACTACGAAAATCCTCCCCCCCCCAGGGCTCACACGCATTTTGTGAATTATATATGTTTCGATGGCGCACTGTTCAGAGATGTGCAATATTACACTACTGTCATTGCAAGCTCCTCTCGTGCACTTCTCTCCGCCTAAATCGCTTCACCCGAGAGACTTTTGCAGCGAATGCGTTGGCCGCTCTGTATCTGAGCGTTCCCAGAGAGGACTGGCAGGTTTCATATTGGATTTCCGAAATTGTCTGGGTGGCTCGGTTGGATGATGCTACTGCATGAATGAAACGCTCACTCGTCGTTTCCTCAGATCTTTTCTAAGCGGATGCCGGGGCAGTACCCTAAACAACGGGGCCCATTCCGCGCGGTGCCCTTTCTCCTGCTTTGATCCTCTGTCGCTTCCACAGGACACGACGGTGGATGAGCCCTCGCCTCCGAAAGGCTACTGCGAGCTCGTGGGCGTCGGGCCAAGGCTCCGGTCCGACTGGAAGGTAGCAACAAATGAAGAGCGGGTCCACCCCCTCTCCCCCAACCGTCGCGTCGTCCTCTTGGAGAGCGCCTGGCCGCGCCGCTTGCGAGTGGGCGTTGGTTTTAGGATTGCCAGGCGTGTTGGGAGCTCCTTCCCCACCACTACTATTACACGCGCCCGTTTCCTTGAGCCACACTCCGTTGCCAAAATTATTTTAATTAAGAATAAACGAAAGAAACGAGCGTTGAAACAAATTGTGATAACCAGAAATGTTCGACCCAGTGTAATAAGAACTATTTGCACTGAAAAAACAAATACAAATTTGATATACAATATCTTTTGTGAAAAAAAAAAGAACTCTCCACTTCTCTCGCAACTATCAAAGTGAGGGATAAAGAAATCGTAAGCGGATAATACGGAATTGACCCAAATAACCCCTCCAATGAAGCAAAATACCCGAACTTTGTGGCGAAAATATTCTCCGAATTACGGACCAACGACATGAGTTTTTTTTGTTTGTTCCATTGGCTGTACCCTTAAATTCAAATTGTTCAAATCAACTAATCATTGTCATTCAAGCTGCTCGAAACCCTATAATACCTTCGTTTTTCTGACGTTTTTCTTTCTTTCTTTATGACTGTCATTTACTTTTTTTTTTGATACATATAAATTAGAAAGAATAGCGTATATTGTCTCTTCTTCATTCATAATAATTCAGAGTGTAATTTCGACTCCGAATGAAAATAATTTCCCCCACATATCCCTAACCATTTCCCGTCCATTTATTTTCCCCATTCTTTCGCCACAACGAGAAGAAAATCCTCATTTCGGGGACAAACTTCCCCAATCTGGCAACCCTGGTCGGTGGAGAGGGCGGGAGCATTGTGCGCGGGGCCTTTCAAGCGGCGGAGGAATCGCCGTCTGCGGCCGACGCGTCGTCCGTCGCGCGCCGGCGGCACCTCTTTGACACTGGGCCCCCCCCCTCCCCCGGCCGCTTCTGGCCCCGCCCGCCATCTTGCCCCCGCCCGCTCCGGCCCCGCCCGCTTCCTGCCCCCGCCCGCTCCGGCCCCGCCCGCTCCTGGCCCCCCGCCCGCTCCGGCCCCCGCCCGCTCCGGCCCCCGCTCCCGCTCCAGTGCTCGCGCCCCATCGAGACGCCAATTGCCGCGCAGGCTCGTTCTTTGACGCACGTGACCTTTGAGGCCAAAATATGTCAATGACTCTTCTCATTCTTCTTTTAGAAATGCAGGCCTTGGCCACATATCTGCGAGGTCACAGAGCACGAGCAATGCAGATATGAGTGGTCAATCACTCTGCCCTGAGGGTGAGAGTGGAGGAAGATTTTGAAGGAAGAAAGGCAAAAAAAAAGCAAGAAGGGAGGATAAAAGAAGAAACCGAAAAAGGGAAAGGACATAAAAAATAAACAAGAAAAGAAATAGACGGGGGAAAAGCAAACACCAAGAAAGATTGGAATTGAGGTCTTTATAGCTAACAAGCCTATCACATTACCCCTACCTCATCAGCCTCTAAGCTAATCTAAAACTACCCGACGATTAAAAATCATTTGAATGTACAACATTCATAATTCACAGATTTTAGTATTAAAGAACTAATTTTAAAGAACATATTTCATGAATGAAAAATATCTATTCTCATTATTATAGTTTTACAATGTTAATTTTTGTTTGTAATTTTCGAAAATCCACAGAAAATGTTTAAAATGGGTTCGTAGGTGCCATTGTTTAAGCGTCATTTGCTCTATGCAAGGAAATTTAAAAGAATCCTTATTCAAAGAGAAATTACGCAAAAACTATTCGTTTTTCAAAACATGCATGATCTTATTTGAAGATAAATTATTTAGAAAAGATTTCATTTAAGAAAGAAATTTCAATAACCAATAATGTACATTTGCAAAGTTAATATTTTTTGGAATTAATCATTAAGTTTTCCAAAAATGGGACTTGCGCTGTCCAAGGGAAAAATAATACAGATATATTAGAGCCGTTTCTGAAAAAAAATAATTGTTAAAATAATCTGTTTTTGTCCAAAATTATTCTTACTCATTAAAAGTACTCATATTTTCAAAAAATTGTACCTAGTCTTATTTAAAGATGTCTTTCAGGGACACGTTTTATAAGAGAAAATATCTTCAGTATCGTAGTTGTAGAAAAACTCCGAAAAAGTTGAACTTATCAACTCTCGAAAATTCAAAGAGTTCAACGAAAATGAAAACATTCTCATTGTCTAAACATTTTTAATGTTTTTCGAGAATATCTTTAATAGCAATTTTTGAGAAAATATACACTGTTGTTGACACTTTATGTAACGTACCCTCCGAAATCAAGATCTCTGCTTCAAACTGGCAGGGCTAGAGTTCGTGCAGGTCGCCTGGGGAATATCAATTTTGAAGAAAATCGTCTGAACTGTTGCGTTGTGCTCAGACGGACGGACAGACAGGGGTTTTGCCATTAATCAATAATTCGGGATTAAGGACCCCCAAAACGTGCGTTTTAACTGTACACAACGTGTTAGAGGATGAAATTGACTACAAATTGGAACTAGAGTTATATCCTTTTTCGACACCAAGGGTCAGCAATAAAAGTTTTCCTTTCAAAAAAAGCGATTTATGCTGCGGCATGAAATAAATCTCTCTTAACAGGAGAAAAAGTAAAAACATCATTGTTTACCTTATCTAACAGTATTTGGATGAAAATCAATCGTGCTCAATGTGCTTCCATTGAAAGTATCTCTGCAATATTAACTTTTTATAACAAGGACGCACTTAAAAATCAAGATTTTCAATTCCTATTTGTAAGATATAATTAAAGAAATCCATTTGGTTTCTGATCTGAAGGTTTCTAAAGTAAACGGGATTTTGTAACACATTCCAATCTTTTTCTTTGAAGTTAGGAAGAATGGATTCACTGAACATTTACTTTCTGCTAACAGAAGAACAACCATCTTACTCCCATACAGCTTCTCGAAATTCATTTCCTCACAAAAACAGTCCCGTAAAACTCTTGATAATCGCCATGTAAAGATACGTTTAACATTCCGACTGCTTAAATCTGTATATGTTCTTGGAATGTCGGTTTAAGAGCTTCATCTATGCTGTGTTGAGCAAAGTATATATGAATTCTGTAGTCATTCATGTAAATTATTGTCATTGATATTCATAGCTTGACACACAAGAACTGAGCCAACAAAGTGTTTTTTCCCCTCAGAAAATGAGACGCAGAATATGTTGACGCAGTAGCGCAAAGGGTAGCACGAACGTCAATCTTCACGATAAACCTCACTTGTGAGATATTTGGCATTGCATATTGCAAACAAGTTTCAGATAAAATGAGTTCTCATCTCCCATTAATAGAAGCCTGAGTTCCTGACGTTCTGCATGCACATGAAATTCAATAAAATACATTATTTTTATTTCTTTTGTGTTAGGCATACATACTTTTTGCGTCGTACCTTCCTGATATAACTTGTATTAAATATTTTTCAAACAAATTCCTTTTTCTAAAATTCTGTATAAAATAGAATTTTCACAGATTTAATATCCATTTATATTTGATGCGTTGGTCTATACCTCAATTATTGGATATTACGTGCCACATCAGAAAAAATTGCGCTGAAAAATGAAAAACTTTTGTGAAAAAAATCCTATATTGAATATCAAATAAAATAAATCAGACCATAGTCGTACTACACGCACGAGGTCGTCTCTGACAAACGAAGTTTATTAAATTTGTTTGAAACGTGACTGCGAGAAGTTGCCCGACCAGTTCGCATTTGAGGGAATCGAGCGTGTTGACTAAGCCTTACTTTCCCTGTGTTCTTTCTGAATGCGAACTGGGCCGCTGATTTGTCTCGCGGCCGGGATACAGCGGGGGAACTGGTCAATACGACTCTCTGTTTGCTCCTACTGTTTGCCACCCTGCAAAAACGCTATCCTATTACCCGCAACTTCCCTGCGCTCTCGTCCTGATTTGGAGCGCAGCCTTTGTGTGGCGAGCTTTACAATGGGGCTCTGCAATTTCGCGTTCGCTGCTCGGGGTGAGCCAATGGAGGAACCATGGCCAATGCCACGAAAAAAGTCATACATTGTAATTGTGCGCTGAGGTATGCGTTTTGAACGATGAATACTGCAATATTTATTTACATGTTACTGCACAATACTGCACATGTTAAAATCACAACATGATTGGATTAATTATCTAGTCACTAAATTAAATTGTGATGAGAACTCGTGTGTGTCGCGTCGAAACGTTAGTAAGCCTCGGTTCCGAACCAGGTCGATATCCACCCTTAGGGAATCTGGAATTTAAAGGGGGATCGATGAAGATTAATTGACGACTGGAAATCAATAGCTCAATCAATAGCCGAATATGATCTTCCGATTAACAGGTATAATCAAGATCATGTTGCCAATGATTACTACGTGCTTGGTCGAGCGGGCGGTTGGTAGGGCGGGCGGGCGGTTGTGGTTAGTTGGTAGGGCGGGCGGGCGGTTAGAGCGGGGTCGGTTGAGTCGGGCGGTTGGCCGGGCGGTGGATGCGGGGGGGAGGGCGGGCGGTGGTAGGGCGGGGGTTGGTAGGGCGGGCGGCGTTGGGATCTTTTGGTTAGTTGTAGGGCGGCGCGGCGGTCTAGAGGTGCGGGGTTGAGGGGCGCGGTTGAGCGGCGGTGGGCGGGCGGTAGGCGGGCGGTTAGGCGGGCGGCGTTGGTAGGCGCGGGCGGGCGGTTGGGTAGGCGGCGGCGGTTGGTAAGGGCGGACGGGGCGGGGTTGGTAGGGGGGCGGGGGTTGGTAGGGTGGCGGCGGATGTAGTTAGGGCCGGGGCGGGGGATGTAGGGGGGGCGGGCGGCTTGGTAGGGCGGGAGGGCTGGAGTTGGTAAGGCGGGTGGGTGCGTGAGTGGGTGGGTAGTGTGGGTGGTTTTGGGTGGGGGTGGGTGGGTCTGTCAGAGAGGTGGCGTCCGAATGCCCGAGGTCGACTGGCGCTGATTGGACGCGACGCACGGGAGGAGAGTGCGGGGTTGGAGCGGCCGGACGCTGAAAGGGAGGGGAGGCGACGGGGCGAAATAAATAGGCTTGGAATGCAAATGGAATGGATTGACAGGGATTCAATTAGATTCCCCATTTTTTATCCCTCAGACCTTTCGGTGTAGGTGAACGTCCCGACTCCGATGAGTCGTAGCTTCAAGGGCAACAACACAGTACTTCCTCTCACGCTAATTTACTAAAGAAGAGGAATTTTGGGAAGTATTTGACATCTACAACTTTAATATTGATGAATAGACCGTAATAACTACACATCCAGTCTCTATTATTAATATGTCAGAGAAGTTTGAAACACATTGAACTCTTACAATTTTCAAAGGATTAAAGGAGGAGTTTATTTCTAAACACACTTTTCTTTATTTGAATACAGTTTCAAAAATTAGAGCAGTTTAAAAAATGCCTTTGTTAAAATTTGAGGTTCCAGAAAAAGTTTGAACGAAGGACTTCAATTTGAAGATCGTTAGCACAGTACTCAGTTTTAATAGAAAAAATTGAAATAGAAATTGAATAGAAAAATCAGACCCATTAAAAGTTCCTATTGACCGTAGATGGACGAACAGAGACAGACATGCATGCAGTCCGACAATCTGACGATCGACAGACGTTCGTACGATAAGCCAGGCGTTTCAATAAACATTTCAAAAACATGACAATCAGCAATAAATAACAAAACTTCTATAGATTTGTCTCTTCTTTCTTTGCTTCATCTCTTCTGTCACATGCATCATCACATTTTTTAAATCGATTCTCCTTTAAATCAAGAGCACAGCCATTCCTTTACTTTTTCGCAAAGAACCGAAGTGGGCCATTACTTGTCACTTGGAAAGGCGCCATTGGAGTAATGAGACGAAACGGAAATAGAAACAAAGATGAAAGATAGCGTCTATTTGACGTTAAGTCCAACAAAAGTAAAATATTGAAGAGCGTACGACCTATTACAAAGACAAAATGCCGCTCTTGCATCTCCCTTTAAAAAGGAAAACATTCTGTAGCATAGAAACATTCAGATAATCTAAGAAGATCCTATAATATTAAATACAAAAGTTTACCACGATGAAACTGTGGTAAAATTAGGTGAAAGATTATCCCCTTTAGACTGTATACAAAAGCCATAGAAACAGTTATGATGCGCATTGAAACGTTTTTAACGGTAACGAACCTATTTTATTAAAAATGTCATTAATTGAAAATTGGCGTCGGATTTTCAGGGTGGATACGTTTTTTGTTCGCATTTCTTCCATTTTCCAGTAGAATTGTTTGATTTACCGTTAAGGAGACTTTTTCTTGAAAGGCTTTTTACATGACTTAAGTCGAGAAGAAAGTTTGAAAGTTATTCAGTGGCGTGTGTACGTTAAAACTCAGCACCTCGACTTGATTGCGATGTCAGTTATGGTATGTGGTGGAATAACAAGGTAAGGTACTGACTGTCCAAAATGATTTTAAAATATAATTCAAGCGATTACGTAAGTTTTCCTCTTTCCTTCCTACTTTGTAATTTTGTATACATTAAAAAATCAGTAATAAGATAATGATGTTGCGTTTGGGGTGCTATTCCCTTTAAAATAAATTTCCTTCCTGTAATGGAAGCTTATAGAAACAGCGTGAGCGCCGGGGTGAGAGCGGACACGGAAACCAGGTCGCGAGAGCAAAGATTGGAAGGTCTCCGCGAAAGCAGCACGTTGGTTACGTCAAGGAGCTAGGAGAACTAGGTGTATATTCGAATTAGGATTTTAAGCGGAAAGTTCTGTTAAAATTTTTATTATTAGAGTCAAAATCATGACGAAGTACATACGGTTTTAATTTCTATACAAATATAAAGTTTAACTATGGAAATTGAAGAACACGGTTATTACGAGTATTTTTATTTCTTTTTAGTACGAGTGTTAACTGTATTTATCAATGTCTGTATAAAACGTATTACTATAGGTAACCGTGGACACTTATATCTTTAAGAAGCCATCACGATTAGCCAAAAAATATTCTAATCACCATTAAAAGAAAATAACACGTGTCAGTAAACTCTATTAATTAAACTTACCCGTTTCCATTAATACTTGGAAACCAAATGAGTTAAAACGAAGAATCACTCATTACGGGCACACGATGGTAGACAACTGTCCTCTGCACTGCGCTGTGGGTCTCCACGGCGACAGTTGACTGTTGTCGGCATCTTCTACCTACTGTTTCGTCTAAACCCTTCAAGCGAACCCGCAAAGGGAGACAAGACAGAACGTGTCCTATGAGCCGTCTTCTGCACTACCCCAGAAGTTAACATGATGCCTGTCGCCGTTCTGTCCTCTGTCCGCCAGCTCGTTGTCCTAGTAAACGGTGCTTTAGACGACCGCGGTCCATCTCCTCCTTCCTCTCCCGAGACCTCTCTCTCGAGTCTCGCGACATCCCGGCTCCGGCGTCCGCTGCGCCGGCGCCACCGTGCCTTCGCCGCATAGTCTGCCCCGCCCCCCGCGACCGCGCCCGCTCCGTTCGCTCTCCAGCTCACCCACGCCGGGCGGCGGCGTGGCAGGGATTTGCGAGAATTAGCAGGGCAAGCGTGCGGATTGCGCCTTTGATGGGATTGCGATCTCTCGCTGCCTTCCCGTACTCGGCCCCCAGCCCCCGCTCGCCCTGCGCGCTCCATTCTCAGCCTCACCTCCCGCTCCTTGCTCACCCACACAGTCACGCATGTGCAGCATGTCCATGCCCTAACTTCCAAAATAAGGCTCTCGAGACAATTTTAAGCATATTTTGTCTGATAAACTACTGAGATATTCCGAATGGCTGAGCCACAATAAGTACTCCAAAGACGGTTTGAAAAAAACACTTTCTTTGCAAATAGTTGCATATCAGAAGCATATGAACACCCAAGAAACATGAACATGTAAATTTTTTATTCTTAAAAAAACATTTGTTCAGAAAAAAACAGAAATAAAAAAGCACCCAATTTACACAATTCGAGTGCTTTTATATTTCTGGGTTATGTTTTCTTTCTGAACAAATATATTCGTTTCTTTTGTAAATAATAAGCAATTTACATGTTTCTCGAATGTCTACTTATTTGTGCAACGCACATTTTTGCATAGAAAGCGTTTTCTCAAACCAACTTTTGAGTGTTTATTGCGGCTCAGAAATTCGAAATATCCAAGGGCTTTTTTTCAGACAAATTGTGTTCAAAATTGTCTTAAGAGCTTATTTTCTAATTTTCGACGTTTCCCTCCTGGACACCCTGTTTGTATGCTTCTCGCACTTTGTTTCCACTCCAGCCTCCGCTGCCTACTCTCCCACGCCGTCCTGTCTCCTCGCAGATCCTCGCTTCCCGCTCTTTTCTCCTGCTCCTCCCCCCCGCTGCGTCACCAAGCTCGCCCCTCCCGCTCTACCCACGGCTCTTGAAGGGATTTGCCCCTCCCCTACACACACACACACACACACACAAGCATCCGCCGGCTCATCCGCCACCTGGTGGCAGCGTTAAACCACATCGTAAATAACGCGCATTTATACTAGCATTATTAACGCAACCCTTTTAGCCTCTATGGCCTCCCGGGCCGGTGGCTCAAGACCAAACAGAGCAACGGATACACCGCTTCATCTGCTCTCCTTGTTAAAGCTACGTTCTTTAGAAGATTATAAGCACCATCCTAATGTCATTTCCTTGTAATTTACGAAATTGATAGTAGTATTCTAAAGAAATAAAAGATGATTAAATACATGCGCTTATCACTAAAAGAAAATATATTATTGGTTGGCAAATATTCTTCAAATTACTAACTCTGGTTCAATTTTACCCAGAAAGAAAATAGATACATTTTAGGACAGACATTCTTATTTATCCTTGACACCGGAGCTTTAAAAGAAGGAATTTTACGACGATTTCGAACTGAAATACTAACACAAATGTCTTATTTCCTTTTTTTGTTTGAAACTGAACCTGGAGAACTTTTGAAAGTGTATGCAGAACTCTTTACATCTAAAACCTTTACAAAACGATTCACTTTGACATTTTGTAGTGATCTCAACATTTTGTGTGTCTCTATGAAAAGTTCAGAAGCCACGTGTTTAATTGCAAAAAGCCTATTTTTACTATGAAAACATTTTTTCCTTGGTCCATTACGTCACTCGCAGAAAAACAACAGTACTTTATGTATTAGTTTATTTCTAGTGCGAAAATTCTCTTTTACAGAACATGCAGAAAATTAATCTTTGCAACATCTCTGTACAACGCAATTCCAGTACTGTTGCTGTGTTGGTATGCGACCGCGCAAACGTTTATTAATACAGCCACTCACTTACCAACATCACCTTTAATTCTGAGATCAATTACGAAAACTAGGTTCAAGTTTCTCTAGTTTCGTAATGAAAATAATCAACACATGGTAATGGATTCATGTAATTATTTCAATTACAGAAAGTTCCATTCTCTGGACACACGTATCCATTACCGAAAGTTCGAGAAAAACTCTAATTTTTTTTATCAAATATACCTTTTCTATTCATTGCAGTTTTTTCAACGTTACAAAAAGTGATACTCTAATTCAATAACACCCATAGTTTTTCTCGAAGATACGTTTCCTCCCGTGAGCATTTAGGGCTCTTTTTCCGATGGTATTCCAGAGGGACGACCCGACGCTTGGAGGCGGGCAGCGGAAGAGCGAATGTGCACGGATGAGCTCGCGCCTGTGAATCCGCCGCGTCGGTGTCTGCAGGAGGCTTTGGAAGACGCCGCGGCCGCAACTCGTTCGATTCCGGAGCGCGTGCGATGGGGGCTGTGGGAGCGAGAGGATCTGGCAACACCGCGCTGAAAAGGGTTGCATTCCCTCTATACTGAATCCATTCATACATTTCTCAACCAGCAACGGGAGAGGTATCAGTATCATTTCAGTTACTTAATGCCTCATTTTGCGTGGCGGGACTCGGGCGATCAAGCCCGCTCTTCTGTCGAAAACTGAAATTTCGCAACGTTTTCACCATCTAGTGGAGAAAGAAGGTATCACTTGGGCGACAACACAGGCGATTTGGATCAGAGGCTTCTTTTAGGCTTGACAATCTTTTACATGCAGTAAGTCTACTACATGAAACAGCTGACTTTACTTCCCCTCCGAAGGAAGGCGTACGAAGAATTTTTTCACCCTTAAAAATCCGCGCCTTCAATTTGGTTTGAACCCGCAAACTTGAGTACAACAGTCCGACGCACTACCTGTTATGCGCACTACCTATTATACTCCTAGCTCAAACAATTCTGTAAATTTTTCTCAACGAATTATTTGTTCGTTTAACCCTGTTATTTTTACATGTTACCACGAGCCCCGAGATTACTTCTGAAATGATGAGACTTTGAATCCGAAGAGATGACTACCTACTCTCGGGAAAGCACTGCAATGTGACAACTTGGGAATCATCCTTCAACTCTGCCATCGAGGGCGATGGGTCATAAACAGAGTCTTGAAGCTCCTATCTAGAAATCATACGACTTTGCTGAAGAGGACGCGTGTAGAAGTTGTTTGGTCCCATGGTGCAAATCTTGTTCTCTTTGAGAGCGTACACAGTTACCAAGGGAAATAACAACGTGACTGCTTTGGCGCGACTTTCCGTTCTCTCATCTGAGATCGCGATGTACTTCAATCCCGATATACCATCAAATGAGAGAGAAACGTGACGATGACTCAGCGCAATATCATAGGAGATGTCTTTCCGAGTAAATGCGTAGATTTTACAAATATGTCAGGTGCTCTGACTGATGTTTTTTGCAAAAGAAGCGAAATGAATGTTAGTCACACATTTTGAGAATAGCACCGACTTGTCTTTCAGATTTACCCACTGATACGCAGAATTTTCATTATTTTTCCACACGAATTAAATTCATGCACGTTCCATTACTAGAAAATTATAGTGTACCAAGAAAGTCTCTCCACACAGAGCCGAGTCAGAGACTTCTGTTAAAAACTGCATTTATGTAGGTAGCAACCACATCGTAGGAAAGGAGACAACTTTGCAGCAACTATGAATGTCGTGAGTACGCAATTTATATTTTGAAATTGCAGCTCGTGCTACCAACAAAATTTCTGTTGCAAGCATTCTCACCAGCAAGGCGACTCTGCTGAGAGACTTTCCTGGCGCTATATTAATATAATGATCTACAGACCAGAACATTGGTTTGCTGTAAAAAGGACCAACTATATCATTTCATTCATCAACACTTTCACAGTAAGTAGGAGATTCTTAATGCAATTGATTTTCATGATAAAGTAATATTTTTAAGTGTTTGTTTGTTCGAAGATGTCAACAGCTTGCTATATTTTTGGACGACACAGTAAATGAAGTTCTAGTTAACAGAAATACATTTATATTTGTGTTTGAGAGCCATTTTGAGACCGACCCTTGGTGGATTTCTCCGTAATCCAATGTCAACTGATCTGTTAAAATTGAAGGCAGGATGCGTAATCCATGTGTTTATGTATTATCTGTTCCTGGAACTGAGGCAGACAGCCACCGACACTTGTAAGATTTTCACCGTTCAGCAGCAACTGAGCATAGTGTGAAGGCAATAGTAGTAAAATGTGGTAGCGAGTTTCAGTTTGATTAGAACAATGGCTTCGAATGTTTTTGAAGATAGTGGCAGAGTGGATTGCAGAGAAAGATGTGCTCAGTGATGAAGAAAACGTAGTTTTAGGAGAGGAGAGGAACCATGATCTCTTCTATTGAGAGCGAAAATGACTGCACTACAATTTCCGGTTCTTATGTCACACCCATGAACAATAATCCTACATACTCAGAGCTAGCACCTTTTATATGTTATAATATAACCCCAGTTCCTTTTCGCGCCAAGACATAACAATGTATGAAGTCTTCATTATTTCAAGAAAGATGTTATTACTGTTTAAAAGAAGCTTGGAATTAATTTATTTTTAACAAAATCATAGAAGAAATAGTCCTTTGTACAAATGTGGAAAGTCAAATAATTTCAGAACGGAAAAGAAAAAAGTGGAAAAATGCTTCTGAAAATCGTTTTAGGAATCCTTTTATTACAATGGAGTGGGAAAAACTGGAAGGTTCCCAATCATAGAGTTATTTTGGATGGAAAAGGAAATCCTAAGAATACGGCTGCAACGATTGTAAAATTATTTGAAACCATTAGACACACAATAAGTTTTGATCACAGAACAGTCACAAAATTAGTGCCGAAAATAATAGTTGCAGTAATTTCATACATAAGGGGTAAACTTCTTGTTAACTGCAGGAATGCTTCCTAATTATTCCAGCAACCTTTCTCACACTTAATGAAAACCTAATGACTCACATTGATGAATGTGATGTGACTACAACGTGTGTTGTAATTATAACTATCAGTATTGCATGAATATATTTTCCCACCGTTAAGAAAATCAGTTTTTACTAAAATTACAGATTCGCAAATAAAAAGACAAGGCAATGGTGAAGACGCGAGATGCAAAGTCAAGAAGTAGTATAAACTTAGTTACCGCGAACACATAATCCGAAAGTTTCCCTCAGAGAAAATAGTGTTCCTTCTGCCCATACAACAGGCAAAGAAAAAGTAAAACGGTGTGCGATAAGTGCAAAAAAACTATTTGGAAAGAACACAGTTTCATAGCTTGTAAAAGTTTCTTGGAAATTAAAATAGCCATGTCTTGATTTAACGAATCTAGATATAAAATAATATTAAGATAAACTAATTGGAAAGCAATTTATAAATTTAGAGTCTAAAAAAATCGAAACGTTTAAAATAAAACATGGAGTCTTCGAGATCTTGCTTATGGACTTACGTAGACTTTTGCAGGCCTTTTTTTTCGGACCATGTTGTCTGGGTCCAAACAATTATGACACAATGAGGATTCCCGTGAATGAAGGGCACCTCTTGAATCTTCGCTTCCATTACCTCCAAACGGCGTCGCAGAGAGATGGCCACGCAGCAGCAATACGTGGTTGCAGAGTGATAAGCGAGGATAGACACGAGTATTAGAGTAAACCGTGCAGCAAGTAATTACCGCGTGTATCGTTTCAGTAATTGTGTTATAATCTGCATCGCTCCAACAATTTGCATTGCTGTGTCTCTCTCAACGACCAATCCAGAATTAGAAGAGGTCTGCTGCATAAACTGGCCATACACACACTAGAAATTCACAGCGTAGTAATGGACATGTATGTTAATAATAACACTACATGTCATAATGTGCTCTCGGCATTTGCTTAAACTTTTTCTCGCTTTTATGTTTCCTTCCGTTTTAAATGTCTTCCCCTCCGGTTGTTGCGGTATTCGCCTGGTATTGATTGAAGACCACGAAAACCTGCTATGAGAGCAGCCGGCGGCTAAAAGCCTCCTCCGGGCAGTGATTGAATTCGATGAAGCTATACAGCGAAGATCGAAAATACGCAACCGTCGAGCTTGAAACCTTATTTTCTTGTTCACTTTACTAATTACCTACTTTTCTTTTCGTATTAAAACGTAAACTGAATCACAAGGCGCTCTATTTATTTGTACGCAACTTCACTGGATGGTAATTACATAAAGGAGTGAGGGAGGTTAAGTAGAGAGCCGTTTACACAGTAACATCAAGACATGTTTTACACACTAACGGCGATTCCATTTATCTTACAGATACTTAAGAAAATCTTGTACTCATAAAATGTAGGCAATTTTATCCTCTCTCGTTTCATTTCATTTTACGGTGATTTTCTATCGGATAAACCTTCAATTGTACAAAAAAATATTAATAACATTAAATGTATATAATTGTATCATCATCTATTTCGTATATGACCATTATTTACAGAAAACTGGTGAATTCTGAGTTATTAAAAAAACTGGAAAAAGTCTGATTTTATATTTGTTTTCCTTCAAAAAACTGTTTCCGGGCAAAATTCTTGTTGTCAAACAATATTCGTGTTCCGCGACCCAAAAGCGTCTAGGAACCAAATTTCAAAACTACACCAACACTTTCCCATATTTTCTATCATGTAACTGGACTATTGTCAATCTAGGACTGGTTGCTGTGAGTTGGGAAGCTCGTATTTCGTAGAGGGCAACTGGTGTGCTCCACGGGATGCCAGGCAAGAGACATCGCCAATAAAACATCGATACTCAAAATGAAAACATCGATTGTAATAAAATACCGGCTCCAGACTGTTGATGTCTTTCTAAAACCCGATTAGTAAACATTAATGGTCACGCCAGGGTATTTAACTTAGAGCTGGTTATCTTTATTCAATCTTAATTGAGATTTAACTCACAAAACACACCCAGGATCAGAAAAAATAACACTTTTATCTTTGATGATTATACACTATCAACGAAAACTTGTTTTTTCCTATTTTCCCCCATGATCACTTTGGTCGGAATAATGTTCAAGATATCAGGAAATTATTATAGGTTTTTAATCTGATGATACTTTTTCATTAAAAATAAAATATCCAGCACGTAAAAACATCCAACGATAAACATCAATGTCAAAAACCATCGTCTTTAAAAAAATTCCATATTTGATTTTAAAGTCACAGTCATTAGATCAGATTTTATAGTCATAGGTTTGAAACCATTGACACAGATGTGGCGCCCCTACCGGGCGTGTGGCGCGGGGGCGGAGCGCATCCGATGCGTCCTTGTCGCAGGCGATAACTCCAACACAGAGCGCGCGTCGGTCGCCGCACGGACGCGTTTGTATCGGAGCACCGCCGGTGGCCTGAATTCGGTCCCGGAAATCTCGCGGCGCTGCGCAAATACGGCGCAAATTGAACAGAATCCGCACAGCTGCGCTCCCACCGTGCCGACTAGCCCGGCAAGTGATTTCCCTGTATGAACAGAAGTGATCTCAATGAATGGTTGAATTACCAAATGGAATCGAATCTAAGTGAATGTACCTAGGGAGAGAGGTTTCATTTAGTGACAGTTTGGCTTCAAGTTAATTCTCGTCGATTCTGGAACGTACAGTTCATAATCTTTAGTTATTAATCGTCATTGCGTGGAAACTGTCATATCTTTGCATTTGGTAATTAATCTACCTTATTTTGCAGATGAGGTAAGTTCAGTATTAGAGTCATATAACAATTTTCGACTATTGAGTAATGTTAGGTAAGTTAAATTATTTCTAGCTGGAGAGTAATAAGCGCATGTCCACTACGATTAAATTAATTATTAATAATCTAAGCACAATCAAGTAATTTATTTGTGCTTATTAACAACGATTTGAGAGCATTTATTAACATCAAATATGTTGTCTGTTCATTTATTGTAGAAGGTTAGTTCAAAAACGTCGCAGCTTAATGATATATCTTGCTTTGTAAGTTTTAGACATGACGAAATCAGACTTCGAAACGTTTGAGAAGCTCGGCCCTAGTATACTAATACACGAATTGCTCAAGAGAGGCGTAAAGCTATCAAACGAAGAAACTTCTATTCATTGAAGGGACACACCGTGTTTCATCAGTTCTAATACTGATTGACATGGCCTAGGGCAGTTCTCACCAAACGTATGACGCTTCAGAACAATCGTACAATTTATAAATTGAGCTACCAATGATACTAGCCAATACCGATACTATGAGCTACCAATATACCAATGATACTATGAGCGACCAAAGCAACCCACTACAAAAATAGAAAGGTTTTTCAAATCTGATAATTATTTATTGCCTATATACATACATTTCTAGTAAATATGAATTTTATTTAAATAAAACTGTATAGAAGAAAACGAAATGGAAACTTACTCTAAGAAACACATTGAATTATCGTTTGTGATAAGTTGGAGATGTAAAAACAGATTTCTCATCAATCTTGACTATTTTAATGAGGTGAATGGCAACTTTTTTAATCATCAAAACGATTTATAATATTGGGAGAGTTTGAAGTGATGATAGTGGCTACACCTCCAATTCAGTTGTACATCTGTCGGGTGTTTTAGTAAATTCCTTATTGGAGAAGCAAATCGCACACCGATATGTAGAGTTGAACATTATCTTCACATCTCGAGCAACCCAGATCAAAATTGGATATTGATACACATACTAACAACATAACGGACATAAACTCACACTTATCATAATATACTATGAGAAAGTCAATGAAAGTTGGGCGGGAATGTGCAAGTAGCTGTTTTAGTGATTCACCTGACTTGTGCTTTGTGAAGCTAGTACAGGTTAGTTTTCAGCGTGACTGGGATCTACCGAAAATTTATCGCGAGCTACTAATCGACGGTTTGGCGATTTCTTTCCTAGGGCAAAATTCGTTAGCAATCCAGTGTTTCTGATCGGAAGGACCTAGGTTTCGAATTCTAACCTTTGCGGATATTCTGCACTAAATAGATGGAGAAGCAGAATTCATACACTATTTGAAGGAGGATTCTAGCTGCTGGCTATAGTTTTTCATTGTTTCTCTTGTCACCAGGGGAATGAAAAAGCAGCAAACCCCAAACAAATAGATTACGGACCGCACGCGATCGTATTCTTCCTCGCTCCATCCTTTCCTCAACCCCGCAAACCACGGACCGAGAGAGACGGCTCAGGATATGAAATGATGTCTCTGACCGGGTGGTCCTAGGTTCGAGTACCAACAGACGCACGACTTCCGACACTAGCTAGCTAGTTCGAGTACTGTTACCGACTGGAGAAGAATTCTAGCGGCCGGCTTCTCTGAATGGTAGTTTTCCGTGGTTTCTCCGATCAACACCAAGCGATTGCCGGACTTTAACAGTACTTTAACAAATGAGCCATCGACCGCGCGCGATCTTTCCTTCTCTTTCTTTGACCTCTCTTTACCCCCTTACTTACTGGTTGGGGAACACCCCGCTAGCAAAGTGGCCGACAGTAGGTCGGCGCCGGATCTCTCCATCCAGCGGGAGAATGTCACCGCGACCTTCCGAGCAAAAACATGCACTACACTTACGGAACCAACGGCTACAGCAATGGACCATGGCAAGTGCAACGGACCAGTCCATGGCAACCAATGGACGCCAACATAATCAATCAACGCGCGCTCAGTGTCGCCCCCGCGTGTCCCGCCCGCGAGGGAGCGGGCGCTGTGTGTCTTCAATTTCCCATGTGCGTCGCAGCGGCGCTTCTTCGCGTCTATTCCCAGCGCGCGCTGTGCAAACGCCGCCAGCTGCCTCTTGCCGGCGCCGCGCCGACCGCCGCCGCGTCCGCGTCCGCGCCGTGTTGACCGTCCTCGCCCTTCTGCCCGCAGCTGTTTGTTCGCGCGCCGCACGTGCAACAACGCTGCTTCCGCCCGGGCGATAGAACCCCCTCAATATCAATTTGCACAAAAGCAACCAAGCACGTGTTGCCCTGGCTTCTTTGTTTTATTTTCGCAGCCCTCAATGATGCGAACTCAGGAATTTATACTCCCGACCGTGCTTTTGATACAATTCTTCTAAAACCAAAAATTGCGCACTGAATACGAGGAGTGAGTTTTGGGATGATGGTAGGGTGTTCCAGTGATAAAATAAGATGTGAAAATTATTTAGTTCTTATCACTCATACTTATTCTGAGCTATACACAAATACGTAATATTTCTAAGTACGGATATTTCCCGCTTCTTTCGCGCGAACAGCAAGGTAGTGGACTCGTAACGTTTCCGGACAGTCTTGAAGTAGTCCATCCCACGAGTTCTGAATTCTCTCTCTGCATTTCGGTCTCTCGCTTTCCTCCTAAATGAGGGAGGGTTGAAAACGTATATCTCGCATTTCAGAGATTTTTAGACGGAGGGAGATGAAATGATAAGGAGAGCCAAAGAATATTATTATTTTTATATTTTATATTATTATTATAGTTCATAATAATAATAATAATAATAATAATAATAATAATAAGAAGAAGAAGAAGAAGAAGAAGAAGAAGAAGAAGAAGAAAGAGAAGAAGAAGAAGAATAGCACGAAGACTTGCAACAGAAGGCGAATGTGTGGTCAAACATACTGTTGAAACATGGCCCTCTCCTCTTGAATCAACAGAGACTGGGACATCAGTTTACTGACTCTTTGGCTGTTTCCGAACCCTTTGACATGGTCACAAGTTTTGGCGTAGTTTTGGCGTAGCCCTTCCTCAAACCGTTTAGTTTAAGCGAGTGGTCATTTAACGATTCGGTCTGTTGGTGGGGCAATTGTCAATGTTTTATTCATGTTGTAACCTTAGAGCGGTTTTTGAAATTTAAAGAGGGAAAAGAGAGAAAATCAAATCCAGTTTTTCATGAACCCTTATATTACTTCAGAGATTTTATGCCCGAGTTCGAACATTAATGAAGACATATGCACAGTTCATGAAGTTACGCTTGCTGAATGTTCATGTTAGCTTTCGAGGAAGGGAGAGTGTTTGCAGATACACAAAATCCGCGATGAATACCCCGAGTGAAGTTCCCGCTGGCTTCGTCACTGCAAAAGCGCTCGAGAGGAGCGCTGTGCGCGGCGCCCACGGGCACTACACGAACTCTTCTCCCTGCCAAACGCTGCACAGCGCCCGAAATCGCACGCGCTCTGGTGAGAGCCAGTAAAGAGAGTGCGAGTCGCGTTGGAGCCCTGTCCCTGGCAGAGTCCCTTGATTCAGAGTAGCGCAACCGCAGCCATGAAATATATCCTCTCATTCGATGTCTCAATCAGGCAGAATTCAGAAGTTGAACAGAAATTATTAAACTGGTGGCGTAATGGAGATTTTCATCAATATCAATATTGATGTGGGATAGATTGATGGTTCTCAACACAGAGATCACCACACAGTTCCGATTCTCCTGACAAGTTGATGTATAACGGTGGGATCGGTGGAACAATGGACTGCGCTGCTCTATGCCGAGAGACTAGCCCGTGGAGCTCAAGAGCACTGTTCGCGGAGCACAAGAGAGCGTAGTGAGAGGCCTTGCAACGTTCCTTTGATGACCCTACTATCAAATCTGATTAGTTATTGGTTGACAGTAAGACGCATACCAATAAATGACGTGGCAGTGGCGTAGTCAATTTGAAGGGGCTCGATATTACACTTTCTAATTTAATTAAAATATTAAAATTAAATGTGAAAATACTTTTAAAACATAAATTATGACGGTGCGGTTAGCGCAGAAAATCGCACCCATTTGCCTGTCGTTACGAATGTCACTATGAAACGCATTTGGAATGCTTGATGCTAATATCGAACGTTTACTCAGTAGTCTTAGAAATAATTTGAATTTATTTTTTTTTATCTTGAAGAGTCCTCCCTTCATAATGTTCTCAACAAATACTACAAAGTGCTAAATCTTAACTTTTATAATGCTATAAAATACTATAGCATTGCTTTCAAAATGCAAGGTTTTAACATTTAAAGTGCTAAATTCTACCACCACTAGTAAGCCGTGAGGATTGGACAAGGAAGGAGAAGGCAAGATCGCGCGCGGTCCTTGCCCCGTTTGTTAGGGCACTGCTCCGACATTTGCCCGCTGTTGATCGGAGAAACCACTGAAAACTACCGATTAGATCAACTGGCCGCTGGAATTCTCCTTCAGACATGGTAGGAAATACCTGGATGGGGATAACCCAGCTAACCGTCGGTAGGTCGGCGCCGGATCTCACCATCCAGCGGGGAAGATCACCGCCAACACTCTAAAGTGAGTGAGGGTGTGAGTAATAGCGACTTGAGATTGACCTTTTATAAGATCGAACATAGCAATGGTAAGGACACGCTCTAAAACTACTCTGGGGACGTGGAACACTCACTGGCGCAAAAATCGATATGGAACGTATCTGCCCAGTTTGAATCCGTTCTGATCAATATTTCATGCTGCAATTATTTGCTTGTATTTTGTATGGATCGTATTGTATTGTTATTCGTTTACAATTACCTGCAAACTTATGAAAGTAAAAATATAATTATACTATATTACACTTATTTATTTCACCCTTTTCGATATACAAATTACTTTTAAAATCAACTTTTATAAATAGACATATTATTGGGATTGATGAAAACTGTGTTTTTGCAGCAGAATTGACGTGGTGCCTTGCTAGTATCAGCGATCTCTGACATATGAGTGGTGCATTGATATTTACGTTGCTGCTACACTATAGAATTCATTCTTCTCACTCTATTCAAAGTCCACAACCATATCGTTGTCAACACCAGCCATAAACCACAAATGCAAGAGACGTAACGTTGACGTATGAGTGTATAAACTTCATAGAAATTGAATGCCCTCACAATGACTGCTCTTGCATCCTGCTTTATTAGGAAGTTTGCAGTCGACACAGAATATTGTTACGACTCTCCACGTAAATGTGCACTAAAGCTCGGTGTGTTTACACCACTAAACACGTTGTTCACACACTATCTATTTGATGATCGTTAACCTTGCATGCCAACTCATACATTTTCGTACTCATGAAAATAGTATATGTTTAGAGCTATGCGTACTTTTAGTATAAAAGGAATAGGATAATTAAATACCTTGACAAAAGTATCTTAAGTTTATTTTCAGCGTAAAGCCTAATAGTACACGTTAAAAGAAAATACAGTTTTTGTACACTAAAGTCTAATGAGAAAATGATTATAATCATAAAAGAAGTATACACCAGTATAATACAGCAAAGACACTTATTTGTTTTGAGAGTTAATTTGAAAGCGAGTGGTTTTAAGGTATAAAACGTGCGATAATTCCCCTTAAGTTAATTAAAACAAAATAAATACAAGTAAATATTTTGCCCTGAATATAAAATTTGTTTTATAGGGAAGAAAGGAGTCGAAACCATTTAGTACCAATGACAATGCATTTTTCAAACTTAAAATTATTTTTTCTGATACATTTGTATGTGTAAGAGAGGAGTAAATCCGTTTCTTTTATGTTTCCGCATTATCATTAATTACGCAAAATTCGTTTGTTCCTCTACCTTCTATTACATATAATTTTGGCAAGTCATAAAACTGGTTAAATTTTTATTTTTATGATTATTTTATTTAATGACTTACAACTTTAATGAATTTACATTAACACAATTACAGTTGATGCGATGGGGTGAATATAAAATTAACTGACATTTCCTATTGCAGAGGAAGATGCCATCTGATAATTATTTTTAAATGAAATGAGATACACAAACTTTAACTTACAAATTGATTGTATTTTCATTTGTTGTACATTTTTGAAATCTCTTGCAATACAGAGAGAGAGCCATGATTGAAAATTTTTTATTGCATTCTGGAGAGAACTGCTACTTATTCAACACTTAAAAGCAGAAAACTTAATATTATTTACTTCCATAATATTTGTTGCTATCCTTTACTCTCTAAATACTTCAATTGTGGATAATTAACAGAAAAGTGGATATAATAAATATTTACATCTGAAATGACGCGTTACTCCAAGGCAGTTTTTCTTTTCGTTCAAATTCCGAGTTGGACGTGAACGTTTAGTTGTGATTGTGACATATAAGGCATTCCCCCTTGTGTATTACTCATGAACAATTATCCATTTATCTCTTGGTCTTACTCGGTGGTAATAAAGAGGTCATGAGTCATTTGCTGTCAAAACCCAGTTCCTTCCATGTCACGATTCCGATGTGTGTGCTGACAGCACCCAGTTGCTTTAATATGAGAACATTTTATAACAAAAACAAAAATTGTCTCGCGGTCTCAGATGTTTGTAATGAACACGATATGTCCTCATATTTTAGATGTAAATAAACTGTATGTGTAAACTAAATATCTTCGTGAGGTTACGAAGGACCACATCAATTAGTAGCCATCTCAATGCAGTAAACTGTAATTTTTGGTTGAAGTAATGGAATAAGATGATTTTGAAAACAAACACTTCATATGTACAATGCTACAGATAAAGTAAGAAATAAGGAAATATTTTGGGGTTTTCAATATTGAACACACGTTAACAGCTTTGAGTACTGAGTAGATCATCTCTCCAAAGAATGAATAACAAGTGACAGGTTTACGAAAAATGCTCATTTGATCATTATTTGTTCTCACGCAATGGTACGCGCCCTACTATTTGACTTAAAAGTGCAAGAGCTCAATACAGAATGCTGTATTATTCTACTGTGAATGTTAGACAACAACTGAACGGTACGCGTTGTGATGCGCAATACAGTTTAGTAGTAAAACCCTGTTTTTGAAATTATTCTTTGCGAATTCAAAATAAGCCAGTAAAAAGTTTTTTTTTCTTTTTTGCTCCTGTGATCATTTACTTTGAAAAATCAAAGTACATATTTTGATATGTTTTTTAAGAAATGTTTTAATTATCAATCAAGCCAATAACTGAAATTGATGTTGAGAGAAATGTGATCGTTAGGGCATATTAAACTTTCAGGGTAAGTGAGGATGAGCAATCAATCTTTAAAAGGTTTGACAATATTTGATGTAGATCATACGGTAAAAACGACACACAACAAAGAAGTGATATTGTCCAATGGATTCTTCCGAAAAGGCTAGTCTTATCTCATTCATTCCTCGGCTGCTGCTAATAATAATAATAATAATAATAATAATAATAATAATAATAATAATAATAAACCGATCGAGTTGTTGAGTGCGTAGCGCGCTGATTTTGCAGTCGGGATCGATCCCCGGACCGGCCATCCTGACCGGGTTTTATCGTAGTTTCCCTCAGTAGCAAAGGCGAATGTTGGGATGGTTAAAAATGCCACGATCTTCCATCATCATCCTATCAACTCATAATTCATAATTGATGGCTTAACAACCTTGTCTTATCAAGGGATACAGCCGAAACGCTGGTCGCCATAAAGACAACGTTAATCTCTCTCTTATGACTGATTATGACTGGGCGCGGAAGATAACGTCTAGCGTGGTCGGAGATGGTGGATACGCAAGTAATAATAATAATAATAATAATAATAATAATAATAATAATAATAATAAATCAGCTACAGGAGTGATCCCAAATATGACACTTCGGGCACTGGAGTGTCTTCACTTGGATGCCAGGAACATATATAATATGCTAAAGTGTGTAATTTTGAATGCATGCCGTATGGTCAGAAGCCATCTGAACCTTCAATAAAGCAACCACACACCTGGTCATCATTCCTGTGTGCGGTTGACATACCGACCAGTAGATACTGTGAAACACACTTTAGCATATTTATATATGTTCCTGGCATCCAAGTGAAGACACTCCAGTGCCCGAAGTGTCATATTTGGGATCACTCCTGTAGCTGATTTATTATATTATTATTATTATTATTATTATTATTATTATTATTATTACTTGCGTTATCACCATCTCCGACCACGCTAGACGTTATCTTCCCGCGCGCCAGTCATAAATCAGTCATAAGAGAGAGATTAACGGTTGTCTTTATGGCGACCAGCGTTTCGGCTTGTATCCCCTTGAAAGACAAGGTTGTTAAGCCATCAAGTTATGATTATGAGTTGATAGGATGATGGATGGAAGATCGTGGCATTTTTAACCATCCCAAACATTCGCCTTTGCTACCTGAGAGGGAAACTACGATAAACCGCGGTCAGGATGGCCGGTCCGGGGATCGATCCCGACTGCAAAATCAGCGCGCCTACGCACTCACAACTCGATGAGTTTATTTATTATTATTATTATTATTATTATTATTATTATTATTATTATTATTATAGCAGGCAGCAGAGCAGCAGCAGCAGCAGCAGTGGAATGAATGAGATTAGACTAGCCTGTTCGGAAGAATCCATTGGACAAATAGCACTTCTTCGTTTTTATCGTATGATCTACATCAAATATTGTCAACCTTTTAAAGATTGATTGCTGATCCTCACTTACCCTTGAAAGTTTAATGTGCCCTAACGATCACATTTCTCTCAACATCAATTTCAATTATTGGCTTGATTGATAATTAAACATTTCTTAAAAAACATATCAATATGTACTTTGATTTTTCAAAGTAATGATCACAGGAGCAAAAAAGAAAAAAACAACTTTTTTACTGGCTTATTTTGAATTCGCAAAGAATAATTTCAAAAAGGAGGTATTATTACTAAACTGTATTGCGCATCACAACGTACCGTTCAGTTGTTGTCTAACATTCACAGTAGAATAATACAGCATTCTGTATTGAGCTCTTGCACTTTTAAGTCAAATAGTAGGGCGCGTACCATGCGTTAGAACAAATAATGATCAAATGAGCATTTTTCGTAAACCTGTCACTTGTTTTCATTCTTTGGAGAGATGATTTACTCAGTACTCAAGGCCTGTTAACGTGTGTTCAATATTGACAACCCAAAATATTTTCCTTATTTCTTACTTCATTTGTAGCATTGTACATATGAAGTGTTTTGTTTTCAAACTCATCTTATTCCATTACTTCAACCAAAAATTTATTTTTTTTTGTTTTTGGTTATAAAATGTTCTCAAATTAAAGCAGCTGGGTGCTGTCAGCACACACATCGGAATCGTGACATGGAAGGAACTGGTTTTGGACAGCAAATGACTCATGACTTTTTTATTACCACCGAGTAAGACGCAAGAGATAAATGGATAATTGTTCATGAGTAATGCACAAGGGGGAATGCCTTATATGTCACAATCACAACTAAACTTCACGTCCAACTCGGGATTTTGAACGAAAAAGAAAAACAGCCTTGGAGTAACGCGTCATTTCAGATGTAAATATTTATTATATCCACTTTTCTGTTAATTGTCCACAATTGAAGTATTTAGGGAGTAAAGGATAGCAACAAATATTATGGAAGTAAATAAATATATTAAGTTTTTCTGCTTTTATGTTGTTGAATAAGTAGTAGTTCTCTCCAGAATGCAATAAAACAATTTTAAATCATGGCTTCTCCCTGTATCGCAAGAGATTTCAAAAATAATAACAACAAATGAAAATACAATCAATTTGTAAGTTAAAGTTTGTGTATCTAATTTCATTTAAAAATAATTATCAGATGGCATCTTCCTCTGCATAGGAAATGACAGTTAATTTTGTATTCACCCCATCGCATCAACTGTAATTGTGTTAATGTAAATTCCTTAAAGCTTGTAAGTCAACTAATAAAATATCATAAAAATAAAAATTTAACCCAGTTTTTATGACTTGCCAAAAATATATATAATAGAAGGGTAGAGGAACAAACGAATTTTGCGTAATTAATGATAATGCAGAAACATAAAAGAAACGGGATTTTTACTCCTCTACTACACATACAAATTTATCAGAAAAAAATAATTTTAAGTTTGAAAAATGCATTGTCATTTGGTTACGTACATGGTTCGACTCTTTCTTCCCTCTAAAACAAATTTTATATTCAGGACAAATATTTACTTGTATTTATTTTGTTTTAAATAATTTAAGGGGAATTATCGCAAGTTTTATACCTTAAAACCACTCGCTTTTAAATTAACTCTCCACAACAAATAAGTGTCTTTGCTGTATTATACTTGTGTATACTTCTTTTATGATTATATATGATTTTTTTCAATAAGACTTAAGCTGGTACAAAAAACTATTTTCTTTTAACGTGTACTATTAG
>BOPP01000156.1:483807-502872 GCA_017312745.1 Gryllus bimaculatus
GGACGTTTGGATTAAATTCACTTTTTAGGCATCAGGCGCATCTGAACGTGCGTTCCATAATAGCGTTACTAATTTTCTCTTATACTCCGTACTTCCGTGCTTATACGGGAAAGTAAAGACAAACTCCTCCAGTACCTCCTTTCCCAGGTACGAGAACACTCGCGCATTTAGGCGTTTTGACGGAACCCTCTAGGGGCCTTCGCGTCTCTGTTCCAGTGTGTCTGGGCCGCGTTGAGCGGGTGCACGAGCGCACGTGATGGAGAGGGCCTTAAATAAAAGAGAGCGGAGAGCGAAGGAGGAGCCGAGGTTTAGAGCGCGAGGCGGAGGCAGCGTATGCATAATGCAGGTGGTGGCGAGATGCCGCCCCCGCCCCGCCCCCTCGCGGCCGCGAACCCCAGGCCGCCGACAGGCAGCTGTCGTGTTCTTCCGATTCTCTCCTTTCAACGCAATTTTGGCGAAAAATATGAGAGCCTGCGTCGCGGTGCGCGCGGAGGTTTTTGAAGTAGCTCCCATTCACCCGGCGCCGTTGGAATATACAGCGGCGAGTTTTGCGAATGACGTCGAATTCGAGGGAACCGCTAAGTAGCATGGGGTTGTGCGGGAATGCCGCTTCAGCTCACCATGTGCTTCACCTGTAACGTTTTTGATGTCTACTACTGATTGGTAGATCTTAGTTGATATCCAGGGATATTTGGATATTTTTCGACACTTGGTTTAAATTGCTTGTGATCGATAACGTAATTTGCCTAAAGTTTGCTCGTCATTTCAGTGGTTTCCGTCGATCAACTCGAAGGGAATGCCGGAGCAATACCCTAACAACGGGTCCACGCCACTTCGCGCAAGGTTTTTCCCCTGATGCCACTTTTATTCTTATAACCGGAGCATGAGCTGTCTGCATCCCAATGCGGTACATCCTATTGGCGTATGATCTTGACGATTTAAAGATTGTACTGCGAGTATTGCGTCTGGGTTCCAAACCTCAAGTCAAAATTCCGATTGTCAACTACCTAGGAATTGCTTTCTTCTAAAATACTAACTTGAACACCCCACATCCAAGCAACTGAAGCTTTGATAAAACGTCAAAATGTTCCTATCATTAACTCTCTATTCTGCCACTAATATTGAATGCCGAATACTACGGTATAAATCAATGTTGAACTACGCTAACCTATGCGTGCACAATTGTGGGATGGCTGTAGCAACCAGAAACCTCCAAACCTGTTTGCATTTCTTAGTACTTTTCTAATAAAAGGCTCTCAAGAAACCATGATTTAACCCCTAATTCCCAAATTATCGCGAGTTAAATATTCTGCACTGAATAAGACAGCAGAAGTAAATAGCTACCTATTTCTATCAAAATCTTTACTCTTCATCAACGTTTTCCCCACATTCCGTTTAATATGGCCTGTTGTGGTTCATGCCCCGAATTAAATCAAGGTGTTCACAAGAATAGACTTGACCATCGTGACTTTTGTTTTATCATATACACTCCCAACAAACCGTGAAGATCTGAACAAAACCTACATCTACCATAGCACCATGTTCACGAGGAGGAATAAATACTATTTCCTACGGCATGGGCATTAACCAAAACAATTAAAATGGTAAAATGAATGCTTTCAAGGCATCTTAAAGACAAATGTCGAACAACAAGAAATAAATTTTAAAAACATCGATAACAAGAAGAGTCACACGAATAATAGATTTTGCAATTATTGTTATATAGAGGCCGGGATGAATAAATTGATGGGCCCCTCCCATCGTACGCCGAGGGGACGGAAATCGGAATGATAAAGACGAAATCACTTACTCTTCTCGTTATTATGACTCAGATGTCAGAGTGATGTCTAAACAACCGTGTTCGTATTCCGGAAGCGGTACGGTTGCACGTCTACCCACAAATATTTTCAGGTTAGTGTTGCAAATGATGCTCAGGCCATGTTCATGTTAGAAACACATGTTAGAACATGTATTAATATAGTCTGAGATGTGAAGTGAAAACACTAAGTAGTCTTTCTAGCATTTGGTGTGTAATTTCGGCGCTCAATGCAGAACGAAAACCAACTGGTAAATATTGAAGAAAATTGTATAAACATGTTCATGAATGACATTACCTACTTATATTAACTCAAGGAAGTAGGCGCAGGAAGAGTTCGAAGTGAAACATCAATCTCTGGGAGAAATTTGTAAGCAGGTTTTTACAAACAAGGGAAGATAAAAAACTAAATTGCGTAACGCCCTTAGAATGGCGCCTTATTCGCGTCTGCGAACTCCCTTTAAAATTCAACGCGACCGCGCCCTCTCGCTCTTTGGTTTTTCTCTCCATAATATACTGCGTCTGCGAAGCTTGACACAGTCGACGCAGGGAAAGATCGATGGGCGTCGAGGCCGTGGAGCGCCCTCGACTCTCGAATGGGTACGAGGCGGGCGGCTCTCTCGGGCCTTGTTTACGTTTCACCATTATGATAATTCAAGAAGAGCGTCCTCTTATTACGACAGCTCATACCAGTAAGTAT
Organism: Gryllus bimaculatus; assembly: GCA_017312745.1. Taxonomy (NCBI): domain Eukaryota; kingdom Metazoa; phylum Arthropoda; class Insecta; order Orthoptera; family Gryllidae; genus Gryllus; species Gryllus bimaculatus. The sequence continues at coordinate 486,324 of BOPP01000156.1, forward strand.
TAAGCAATATGCGCATTCTTGGCGGTGAAATAATAATAATTATATTATTATTACTATTATTATATTACTATTATTATTATACTATTATTATTACATTATATTACTTTATTTATTATTACTATTATTATTATTATTATTATACTTATTATTATTCACTTATTATTATTATTACTATTATTATTATTTATTATTATTCTCTAGTGTGTAATTTTGAATGCATGCCGTATTGTCAGAAGCCATCTGAACCTTCAATAAAGCAACCACACACCTGGTCATAATTCCTGTGTGTGGTTGACATACCGACCAGTAGATACTGTGAATAGAGAATAATAATAATAATAATAATAATAATAATAATAGTAATAATTATTATTATTATTTCACCGCCAAGAATGCGCATATTGCTTATACTTACTGGTATGAGCTGTCGAAATAAGAGACGCTCTTCTTAATTATCATAATGGGTGAAACGTAAACAAGGCCCGAGAGAGCCGCCCGCCTCGTTGCATTCGAGAGTCGAGGGCGCTCCACGGCCTCGACGCCCATCGATCTTTCCCTCGCGTCGACTGTGTCAACTCGCAGACGCAGAATTATGGAAGAGAAAACCAAGAGCGAGAGGGCGCGGTCGCGTTGAATTTTAAAGGGAGTTCGCAGACGCGATAAGGCGCCATTCTAAGGGCGTTTACGCAATTTAGTTTTTTATCTTCCCTTTTGTAAAAACCTGCTACAAATATTCTCCCAGAGATTGATGTTTCACTTCGAACTCTTCCTCGCCTACTTCTTGAGTTAATATAAGTAGGTAATGTATTTCATGAACATGTTTATACAATTTTCTTCATATTTACCAGTTGGTTTCGTTCTGCATTGAGCCGGACAATTACACACCAAAATGCTAGAAAGACTACTTAGTGTTTTCATTCCATCTCAGACTATATAATACATGTTCAACATGTGTTTTCTACATGAACATGGCCTGAAATCATTTGCAACACTAACCTGAAAATATTTGTGGTAGACGTCAACCGGTACCTCCGGAGTCGAACACGGTTGTTTAGACATCACTCTGACATCTGAGTCATAATAACGAGAAGAGTAAGTGATTTCGTCTTTATCATTCCGATTTCCGTCCCCTCGGCGTACGTGGGAGGGGACCATCAATTTATTCATCCCCGGCTCTATAAACAATAATTGCAAAATCTTTATTCGTGTGACTCTTCTGTTTAATTCGATGTTTTTAAAATTTATTTCTTGTTGTTCGACATTTGTCTTTTAAGATGCTTGAAAGCAATTCATTTTACATTTTAATGTTTTGGTTATGCCCATCCGTAGGAAATAGTATTTATTCCTCCTCGTGAACATGGTCTATGGTAGATAGGTTTTGTTCAGACTTCAAGGTTTGGTTGGGAGTGTATTGATAAAACAAAGTCACGATGGTCCAAGTCTATTCTTGTGAAACCCTTGATTTAATTCGGGGCCATGAACCACAACAGGCCATATTAACGAATGTGAAACGTGATGAAGAGTAAAGATTTTGATAGAAATAGGTAGCTATTTTACTTCTGTGTTTATTCAGTGCAGAATATTTAACTCGCGATAAATTTGGGAATTAGGGTTAAATCATGGTTTCTTGAGAGCCTTTTATTAGAAAAGTACTAAGAAATGCAAACAAGGTTTGGAGGTTTCTGGTTGCTACGCCATCCCACAATTGTGCACGCATAGGTTAGCGTAGGTTCAACATTGATTTATACCGTAGTATTCGGCATTCAATATTAGTGGCAGATAGAGAGTTAATGATAGGAAACATTTTGACGTTTTAATCAAAGCTTCAGTTGCTTGGATGTGGGGTGTTCAAGTTAGTATTTTAGAGAAAAGCATTCCTAGGTAGTTGACAATCGGAATTTTGACTTGAGGTTTGGACCCAGACGCAATACTCGCAGTACATCTTTAATCGTTCAAGATCATACGCCATAGGATGTACCGCATTGGGATGAGACAGCTCATGCTCCGGTTATAAGAATAAAAGTGGCATCAGGGGAAAAACCTTGCGCGAAGTGCGTGGCCCGTTGTTTAGGGTATTGCTCCGGCATTCCCTTCGAGTTGATCGACGGAAACCACTGAAATGACGAGCAAATTTAGGCAATTACGTTATCGATCACAGACATTTAAACAGTATCGAAAATATCCCACCGCCTGGATATGCAACTAAGATCTACCAATCAGTAGTAGACTCCAAACGTTACAGGTTAGCACATGGTGAGCTGGGAGCAATATTCCGCACAACCCCATGATACTTAGCGCCTCCCTCCAATTCGACGCTTCATTCGCAAACTCGCCGCTGTATATTCCAAGGCGCCGGGTGAAATGGGAGCTACTCAAAAACCTCCGCGCGCCCGCGACGCAGGCTCTCATATTTTTCGCCAAAATTGCGTAAAAGGAGAGAATCGGAAGAACACGACAGCTGCCTGTCGGCGGCCTGGGGTTTGCGGCCGCGGAGGGGCGGGGCGGGGCGTGCATCTCGCCACCTGCATTATGCATACGCTGCCTCCGCCTCGCGCTCTAACCTCGGCTCCTCCTTCGCTCTCCGCTCTCTTTTTTTTACGGCCCTCTCCATCACGTGCGCTCGTGCACCCGCTCAACGGGCCCAGACACACTGGAACGAGCGCGAGGCCCCTAGAGGTTCCGTCAAAACGCCTAATGTGCGAGTGTACTAGGTGCCCGGGGAAGGAGGTACTGGAGGAGTTTGTCTTTACTTTCCCGTATAAGCACGGAGTTACGGAGTGTAGAGAAAATTATGTAACGCTGCGGAAACTATCGATTCCCGTATTTTAACTGAAATGCACGTTCAAGATGCGCCTGATGTCGAAAAAGTGAATTTAATCCAAAACGTCCGTCTGTCCCTTCGGCAATCCCTCTGGAAACCATTAGCGCCTAAACTATTCGCAGGATATATCCAAAATGAATATTGCCCAGTCGATATGGTCAGACTCAAACCCTTACGATTTCGAAAATTTTCTTTAAATATTACAGGATACTTTACATAAAGACTCGGAAACATTTTCTCATTTAAAAAAAATAAGGATTTGTCGAAACCACTCCAAATTGTTCCTTTAAAATTGATGTATGGATACATTCCTAAATACCCTGATTGATATGACAAAAAAGTCTTTCGATTTTCAAAAATTAAAACCTGTATTTTTTTAAATATCTTTCACGTCGTTAATATTTACTTCATAGATGCATTTCATTGTTTAATGAGTTTATTAATACAGAAAAATACGCAGTTATCAAAATCTCTCTCATAATGGTCTTAATAGATCTGTAAGTTTAATAATAATCCACTGAATAGGATCTAAAAATTAGACAATTCCGAAAACGTTAAAAACAATCTTAAAAGGCTGCATTTTTTTCTCGGAAATCTATATATTGAAAAGAGTTTAGTTCTCTACGATATTCCAAAAGTTTAATATCAATCACGATATTTAAGGCGCCAAAAATTAAAATAAAATACTGAAAAAGTCTTTTGTTAGTAGACACTAAAATATATCGCTTTTACAGAAAGAAACATACAACATCGCATTATCAAAATATTGTGTCGTATCATTTAGATTTATTCAGTCAAAAAAAAAACAGTAAAAACTATGTGACGTAGGAAGAAAAATTTACTTTGTGAAAACTTTTCTAATAATAAAAAAATGTGTATTTTAGCAAGAATGCAATTATCAAAGCGCTAGTTGCAAATGTGGCATTCACAACGGCAAATGGCAATAGCAAGTGTAGCAGCAATCTGTACGTGACAAAAAATTGAATGATAACTTTTACATTTAAAACATTTACGGTTTTATTTAGAAGCAAATTTGAGCATTCTACTCAACCAAATTTCCTAAATTTAGCTTTAAAGAGAAAAAGGTTTTGGGGTTCAGAAATGACGCTGGAACAGTTTATAGTAAAAATACTAAATTTAAAAAAAATCGTTAATTAATAGAATGAAGGCTTATTAAAATATTTATTCATTACGTTGTTTATTTGTTTCAAGGCCTTCTTCAATACGATAGGGAGTGAAATATTTTTGTAAGCAGACACGCATATTAAAGGTTGAACAATGTTATTATATACGCTGACTAATCTTTACATTACAACACTCAATCTTTGAAATTTTTATGAAGTTTACAATTAATTTTGAAATTCTGTGTGATGCATTATGTTTTTAAATTAAGTTGAATGGCAGAATTTCCTACAACGTTCTTATCCAGAAGGGGAAGATTTTCGATGTTCTATTTACAATATGTTATACTCTCCTGTTTTAACAATTATACAATTATTTATTTTGTACGATGCAATTGTGTGTTTTTCAAGTTATGTTCTTTGCATTTTTTGCACGGAAAAAGTTGTAATTCTTAGAAAAATAAAACATGCAATCATAATGTATGAAGTCTTTCCTATCGTCGTATTATCGCCGATTTCATTGCTGTATATCAAAAACGAAGTGCAATATGGGCGAAAACTGAATCAGATGCACTTGTTTATTTACTATTTTTTTATTTAGTATTTATTTTATATTCTTACTCACATTACAATAGCACGAATTTAAAGTAATTAAAAGTTATATGAGTAAAGTCTTTTTTCGACAGTTGGGGTGTAAATTAGTCAAATAGGAGCAGAAATTCAGTACCTTCCACTCGACAACATTTTGCATCGCTTCTTTTCTTGAAATAATTGGGAGAGCCAGCTGCCTGGGTCTTTATTTCTTTTGCTGCCGCCTGTTCTCGCGAACGAGGCTTACTCAGAACGCTACGACTTGCATTTCGACTACGATGGGCACTTCGTCATGTGTGTGGCGTTCGCTCTCTGAGCCGGGAAGGGCGGTGTATGTAGAAGGGCGAGGGGTCTGCTGAAATTATGGATATGGCATACCGAATCCCTATGGACGTCGCGTCTGCGAGCATGCTATACATTCAGAATCTACCCTCATCATAACGTGATATACCATTCCTTCGATGCGGCTTTCTTTTGAAGAATTCACGGTTGTCGAATGGAGATTGGTTAATATTCTTCCGGGTCGTATTGACTTAAGGAGGGGAACAGAATTAATGAGTCAAATTTTACCGACTCGTATGAGGGGTGGAAATACATATTTACCTTACAACTTGGAATGTGAAGTTAAATTTTGGGGGCAGGAAACTAAAATGCATTGAAACTGATAAAAATAATATATTATTGTAGCTATATTATTCTTACAATATTTTTATTGTATTTTCAAGTTTGCATGTCTTATACTCGTACACTGATATTTAAATGGAATGTATTATGTTTTCCATAAGGTTTTACTTCCTAGGGGAAAAATTCTAAACTCCGAATCGTGCATCTAAATTAGCATTCTTGTTTTTTAGCAAAGCAACAAGGCTTACTTCGAAAAGTAGAAGTATTTCGTAAAAATCACATTTGAAAACGTTAAAATGAAGATTCTATTTATGTCGGTAGAGCATCGCCATTTGTAACGTCAAGTCAGTTTACAGGCGGAAATTCGTGATGGTTCGAACCGCGTGCTCTCCAGAAATTAATTTTGGCGATAAAAGTATTTTCAGTGACTACCGAATGTTAGAATGTTGGGGAAACTTCTCAATCGTGGCTTCACAACATAATTTTTGTTACATTTTGTAATATGATTTCAACCTATAAGGTATCCCGGGAACAACAAAGAGATTTAATACATTTACTTTTCTAAGTACATTTTCGTGCTGAAGAAATTTCATTCTATAACAATATTTTTGACGAAGACCAATAACAGAGACCTGCATTTCCTCAGATATATTTTTGGCACCAACGACAAACGAGAAGCGGAGCATACAAACTCGTGGGTTCTAATGAAGTGAAGAAGAAACGTAACAAATATAATAAGTAACAATGCGTTTGAAATTAAGTTTTCCCACATTCCCAACATTATCAAAGTCTTGAGACGCAGCCACCCTTTACCGGTGACTCTCACCTTCAACCTTCCACCTCTGCGGAAGAATATTTTTGGATGGAAGCGCAGCCACATTCGCTCACCCCATCGCCCTCGCGGAGCCTTCAATAATTCACTTAGACGGCGCTAGGAGCGCCATTGCGGAGCGACAGCGGACTGGAGAAAGGACAGGGAATCCAGAGCAGCACGCAAGGGAGCGGACAAGTGGGGGAGTGAAGCGGGACAGAGTGAAGCGGGACAGAGTGAAGCGGGACAGAGTGAAGCGGGACAGGGTGAAGCGGGACAGAGTGAAGCGGGACAGAGTGAAGCGGGACAGGGTGAAGCGGGACAGAGTGAAGCAGGACAGAGTGAAGCGGGACAGAGTGAAATGGGTCAGCGTGAAGCTGATCAGCGTGAAGCCGATCAGCGCGAAGCCGATCAGCGCGAAGCCGATCAGCGCGAAGCCGATCAGCGTGAAGCCGATCAGCGTGAAACCGATCAGCGTGAAGCCGATCAGCATGAAACCGATCAGCGTGAAGCCGATCAGCATGAAACCGATCAGCGTGAAGCCGATCAGCGTGAAGCGGAGCAGAGTGAAACGGAACAGTGAAGAAGAGGAGAATGAAGAGTGAGGAGGGGGAACATACAGGAAGGTAGAAGAAGAAGGTGAACCAGAAAGCAGGAGAGCAACACGAAAAGGAATAAAGAGGATTGAAAGAGAGACAAGAATGGGATGTGTGTGAACAAGACCTAGAGTATACCCCGTGTGATTAACACTCTACAAATTCCTTGTTCTACTCGTACCAGGAAGATTGCTCCCCGAGGTGGTCATCTAAGTTTTCACCATTATCCGCAACCCCCGCTGGTGCACAAGTACACCGAAAGGCTGCTATCGGAGTTCCACCAGAATGCAGTTACCCTTTTTGGGAACCTCCTCAATTAAGCCTACGTCGGGACACTCTGCCAATTCACAGCTACTAGCTTTACAGGCTAGCACCGGAATCAAATTAAGCGCCACTCACAATGCGTCGGTATATGTCCCTCCTCTTTGCCCAGTATCGGGCCACGATGGGCAAGTCTGTGCCACGTACAAGCCAAGTATCAAGTGAAGTACCCAACAGGGAGCCACCCGGAATAAGGCTCCCTACTCGTCTCCTCACTGCCTTCACCTATCGACGTGAGTACCGCCGGAACTTAGAGAACCTGACAGGGGTTCATTCTCTCTGTTGGACTTTTATGTGTGGGTTTGAGATCCGCCGCCAACTGCACATAGGATTCCGTCTCACGAATCCCACGTCTGACCCTGGCCGAAGGTCGGTGGCGAACCACCTTCTCACTGCCTTCACCTTGAAGCTAACGACGTGAGTACCGCCAAGAGACTCGGGTACGGGTGGACATCTCCAACTTCACCTAGAGCCTCGAGTCTTGCGACCCTCTCCCTGCAGGGTGCGAGGACCAACGGGCGAGCCACGGTGCCGCGGAATGAAAGCGGACGACTCGCGATGTCGATGCGATGTCACGAACGTCACATCACGTCACATTACGCGAATGATGTGTGCAATGCAGTCAATTTGCCGTTTGCCGTTTATTAATTTCCAGGGACACTTGGCACAAAAACAATATTGAAGAATTCTCAATGTATCAGGACTGCAAACAGGACCATGTCTCGTTCGAAACAGTTTGAGAAGGCGAAATTCATTGAAGCACATAGCGATAAGGATTCATGAAACTTGACACATAAGCCTGGGGCGCGTTTCATCGAGCCCGAGGGTTACTTAGTTGGTTGTGTTCTAGCATAAAACTCCATTTAAGCGTAAACTCTATTTTCCAGCATGACATATTGTAGCGGTACAGAATTATTCAGATAAATTCTATTGAGTAAAGCAGACCTAAGGAATTTTGTACTGAAGAAAAAACATACGGCGTCACGCGCGCAGCCCCTTTCTTGCAACGGCCACGGTCCCCTGACCCATTTCGAAGGTTTATGGCACCCCACCCAACAACCGAACAAAAGGGGTCAAACTGAAAAGCGCCAGCGGGAGCCCACAGCTGGAATACTTCCGAAACGCCTGTCATCGTGATCGGGGAAACTCGAAGCAATAATTCAGCAGCCGATAAGCCCCTTCAGAGACGTGACCTACTTTCGAAACAGAGAACGGAAAAATCCTATAATCCGCCGGAGCCCTATTGGCCAAATTTAGTGTACAACGCTATCACCTTCAGCCAATAAAGAAGCGATCTTTGTAGGGTAAGCAAGACATATGGAGAGAAGGCTTGGGGATAAAAGTTAACCTCGTGCGTGTAGGAGAAATAAAATTACATTAGGAGAGAGAGACTTTCTCTGGGGTGGGAGCCGCGTCGCGGAGAGAAGGTGAGTGCAATCTCAAGGGACAATTCGCGGCACATAGAGGTGGGTGCACACTCTGGGACTGGCATTCACTTGAAGTTTTTATTAGAGAGGAAAGTGCAAAGGCACTTACGGGGGGGATAGGCGAATCCTTTGCTACTGCTTATTAGCCTACAAAATTCGCATTCGCTGAAATTTGTTCGAGAGGAACCGCAGACGCTTCGGGAGACAATTTTGTGTTGCTCCGCACTTGTATCGGCGGGTCAATACACCCCGGACATTTACGACTAGCGCGAAGCAGCCTCCAGACGGCCCTTCGCTGATGCCCACGGGACGCCGCAACCGCCGCAGCCCCAACGCCCTTCTGAAGGCCGTGCCCGGCCGATTCTTGGAAAGGAATCCCGGCGCCCAACCAGCGCCCTCGCGTCGCGAAAGGGCCTACTGAGCACATTTGTCCACGGGAAGGGTGTCTTCAGCAGACGTAAATCAAGGGCATAAGCCCTTAGAGACTTTGTTAAAGCGTGCGCGCGCTGAGGCACAGAAGGTCCTCGGGGACAAATTTGTAATTGAGCTAAAGAATAATTTTTGTACCATCTTCTTTTAGTATGTTTAGTTCTTCTTAATTTCTAATCTTTATTTTTATTTTAATTCACCATTTTCTTTTCATCGATGTAACTTCCCTGGTTTACAGCCCTGTCCAGGAATAAACATTGTCTTTTTACCAGTAACCAAAATTGTTTGTTTTGAATGCCCATGCATGCTTTCGCGTTACAATGCTTCCATCTGATCATTATGAGTAAAGGAAGTAGACCGACTGAGGTAGAACCGGGCCGCTAAACCGCGCGCGTTTTTCCCAACGCAGCGCTCTGGTTGTTACAATATTAGTATCCAACATTTCAAGGTCAAGATTCGAATGACTCATTGCAGAGCTAGCTAATACTGATTTTCACTTATATTACAATTTTGATAAAATATATCTTGTACGCGAATTTCAGAGACTGGGTTTCACAAAGAATGTACTTTTTATTCGATACCTTTCTTACGTTGCAGTTTATTAGTATTATTTATAGTTTATTTTCTTAAGAAAAATAGTTCAACAATGTCTATAAGCATTAAAAATTGCAAATTTTCTCGAATTCATTTAATGAGTATTAAATATATATTTATGCTCATTAACCCCTCAATGTACAGCATCCTCATTTGACGACGCATTTTTTGTGAATTCAAATTTGCTTCTTTTGCATTAATTTGCGAATTTAATTTATTCAACTGAAGAAGACATTCTAAGCGAATCATATATGCAAGGTTTTTTTGCTTTCGTGATTGCTGTTTAACTGAGATCACAAAAGCATTGTACGCTCTTGGCTATGGTTTAATCATGAATTGCGTCAGCAATCAGGTCATTGCATTAGAAGGGGACATGGATACACATACCATTTATCGTAGTTCATCATCGTAATATATTCATTGCTATATAAAACGTTCGAGCCGCGCCTTATTTCTCGAGACGTTGAAAAACCTTCTCCTCGAATAACAACAAACTTCAACGTATGGAGTCAATGGGACACACTGCCAATAATGTTATAGAACTAGCCATGTTTTTACGAAATACGCGCTATATTTTTCCATTCAACGATTTTTATGAATTTAACGTCAAAAAATTTAAAACTGTATGTGTTGTACTCTGAACAGAAGTATATTCTGAATACTTATATAGTTATCTAGCTTGTTTTAAGACTGAAGAAAATATAACATTTTTAACGGGAGTTATATACACAACAAAGCATGACAATAATTTTATTAACATCAATTTTGTGCCTACCGATATTTGTAAGGTAACGAATATTCCTCACAAGATTTAATTCTGCGAACATAAACCACTTTTCTTTACGTAAAGATGTTCGTGCAAGCTGTATATATTTAATTTTATATATTTAATACGCACTTCTATGTAAACGAAGATTGAGTGCATTTCATCATTGTAGCGTTTCGTAAGCCTTGGAGGCTCCAAAGGGCACGGGAAATTCTAGGGATTCCTCACCCCCACTTCTTTTCCCGAAGGCGCAGCTCGGTCGCACGTGGCGGTTGCAGCAGCTACGAAAGGTGATGCAATCTCATTGAGTCGTTTTATTAAGCAGAAAACTAACACAGACATTTGGTGATTCCAAATGTCAATTAATGCTGTAATTAATTTTAATTCTAAAATAACCATTGTTCTAATCTTTCAATCATAACAATTTGATGTGTCAGATCTCATTGGTTGCGACTTCAAAAGGCCGGGAACGCGGCAGCGCTCGCCAGCCAGTTCGTCGCAAATGTTCACGTAGTCAACCTCGTGTCGCTCCAGTGACGGTTCATAACTTACATTCGCAATGCGCCATGCACGCGTTCGTAACTTCTAAGCAACAAATTATTGACGCACCTTCTGTTGATCGTGTTATGTTATATCACAAGGCATTGTATACTTGGTATATTGCCAATTACATTCATTGATGGTGATTACATGTTGCCGCATTCATACGCAAGTGTAAGACTCACTGTTTCTGCCTCTCCGGCGGAACGTGCTTTTCGAATATTACAACCACAATTATTTGAACTGTATTTGAACTACTTGACTGGCAACGTTTAAGCTTGTGATATAACTATTGTTATCAGTCTCAACTGTAATACGACCTCCGGGGCGCAATGTGTTAATTAATATTGAAACAACAATTATTTCAATCACATCATTCAACGTATGAACTAACAACTCTATTGTTACAACTGGAGCAGTACCCGTGGAACAGGCTATACTTCATGTTTTATGTAATGCAATGTTTGTGAACAAACCTTCAATGAGAACACGCAATCATAAACGTTCCGCACTCAGCGATCGGCCACGGTAGGTCTGCCAACCTGCCTTTCAGCCTCGCTACCATCAACGCTCCCTCAGCTGGGGAGCTCTGAGCGTCCAAGCTGAAACACCATCATCAGACAGATCTACTGGACAACACACGTAAACTGTGTATTTTCTCTTTCAGCACTACATGGTCATTTTATATAAATTCCCATTTTATAAAAAACAGTGTATTCATGTAATTGTATTTACTATTATTCACATGCCTATCAAGATTGGCACTAATTGCCAATTTTTAACTGATTATTTTATTATAAAATTCATTGACATATGCTATGCAGCATAATGAATAATGTATTTGAATTAATCACCTCTCAATCTACAGCCTGCCGCTTATACCAACTCCGTCAATTGAACTTTTTGGAATGCATGCCCAATAAAAAATTAGTGTTCCCTCTGTTTCTATCCAACATTTCATCCCCTTAAAAAATGAGACATGTGTTATACATATTACAAATTAAATAATAATATACCTGTCACCAAACTCTTCCTGCTACGTTCTGTCCTTGACAAACAATAGTTATAGGGAGCAGCAACTTTTATTGAATGTGCTGTAAAGGCTGGCTAAAGACGTTAACACAAACTTCCACCAATAAATACATGATGGAAAATCACATAACGAAATTACACATGTTATATTTATACGTGATTAGCGGCGTGGAGGGATGTTTGGCAGGTACACATTTTGACGCACAGAGATTACATCTACCTTTCAAACATCACGGCAATTTGAGTTGCCTACTGATTGGAGATTAGTATCACACAAGTTCAGTAATTTGTTAGTGAGATTTCTCGTCTAATGTACCTGAGTGAAAAATGTTATTAAATCTGTACATAGAAGTGTGTAACATTTATTATAAATATACTTTATTGAAGTATATATTTTTATGGCAACAGTACATTTCGAAATAAACAAACGTGTAAGACATTTGATTTTGAACTGGCATTTTTTCTTCGATATAAAAAATAAATTAAAGAAACTGAGTTAAGGGATGTTTCCTCCATCCTTTTCGTATCATGGACGTGATGTTGCAATGTAAATTGAACTCGGTGTTTGAAAATGAAAAGGTCGTAAAATTTAACAGTTAAAGGTCAGATGAAGATACGGAATCACGCCACTCACTGTAACGGGAGTTAAGCACGAATTCACGGACTAAATGTTTATGTGCAGAGGTGTCGTGCGCTCACATTTGTTCGTTGTTACGTCGAATCTCTCTCTCTCTCCCATTTACCTCTCCTCCCCCTTCCTCCTCTTCCCCTTAAGCACAGTTTGTGATATATACAATGGAATCATTAGGAATATTGGAAATGGTCAATAAAACATTTAAAGAATGAATCATAAGTGAAAATTTTAATATTTTCAAGCCGCTAAGTACAAACTTACGTTGACATCAATAACCTATGTAAAAATACTTTCGTCAGTCACAATAAGGACACTAAGCAGAAACAGAACGTGATATTTGATACGTGAAAGGGATATAATGAATTTCAAAACACTGTCGAACAACAAAGATAAAACTCAACGCTAGGTCATCAAAGGTGAAATGTATAGAACGGTTACAAAAATTTTCTCCTTTGAAATATTGAAAAGCGGATTCGAATAATTGCCATTTCTTCATTTTCCTAACACTCATTAAAAGGACGAGCAACGGTTTACTGAAGAGTTTTCAACTTTCAAGTTTTCAACTAGAGGCAAATTAACAGCTTATAAATCAAAATGATTTCGAAAACATATTCACTGAAAAAGTTCTAAATAAGGATCGTAGTGCAAAAGAGACATGGTTTGAAGAACGCTATTGAATATAATTCTTCTAAAATTTGGCAATTTTTAAAATCTTGTGTAATCAATATCCACTCTCTGGATGTGTAAAATAATGTAAACTTCTCGTTCACTCATTTTAGAATTTACCGAGATTGATAACACTTTATATTCGTGTTATTGGGATTATGTATATTGCCAATAACTTTCATTAAATATTTCTCGGAATCTAGGTGACAATGGCAAAAGAAGTGCGTTAGCAATGTAAAAAATAGGGACACTCCCACGCTTTTGCATTTGGTGATGTTTTGAACGATCCGATAGTCTTTAGCGATAAGAAACAATAGAATGAATAGTCAAAAAACGGTTTTATACTATGCAGTCTAAAGGTCTATATTGCAATAACAATAGCATCTAGACACGAGTTATAAATAAAATGAAGGCATTTTTTCCTTTCGAAGCAGGCAAGAATGCAAAGAGAGATCGGAAATAATATACCATGAATAATATAGTTTATCATACTCTGGCATTAGAGTTCTTACGGTACGCTGATACCGAACGTCGAAGTTAAACCCGTAGCGGTTTTCTGCGCATTTGAAAGAAATCGGAAAACTTCTCCAAAAGGCGGTGGAGCTAAAGGCCGGCGCTGCCAGATCTGCTGCACACAGAGCTGCTGTACGTTCGTCCCTCTCCCTTGGACCACTCCCGCTCCATATCCTCCCTCCTTCTCTTACAATCCCTTGCATCCCGCGCCCTCGCCCCTCTTCTCCCCGTTCGCATATGTGCCTGCGCTCGTGTTCCCCCATTCCCTTCCCCGCCCTCCCCCGCCCCTGCTTTTGCCCCGCTATGCCCGCACTTCTCCTCCTGCTTCTGTCGCGCCTCCGTTCTGTCTCTGCCCGCCCCTGCCACCTGCCTCCGCCCGCATCCTCTCCCTCGCCTCCGCCCCAACCTCCGCCTCGCCTTCCGCCAACTCCGCCTCGCCTCCGCCCCCAACTTCCGCCTCGGCCTCCGCCCCGACCCACTCAGCCGCCTCGCCCCATCCCTCGCCCGCAACTCCGCTCGCCTCGCCCCCAACTCCATCTCGTCTCACCGCCAATTCCGTTTTCGCCTCCACCCATTTTCCGCTGCGCCTCGCCGCCCAACTCCGCTCGCTCGCCCCAAATCACAATCGGCCTCCGTCCCCAACTCCGCCTCGCCTCCCGTCCCAACTCACGTCGCCTCCGCCCCAACTCCGCCTCGCTCCTCCCCTCCCCTGCCCCCGTCCAACTCCGCCTCGCCTCGCGCATCGCCCCAACCTCGCCTCGCCATCCGCCACTCGCTTCTTCGCCCCAACTCCGCCTCGCCTCCGCCGCCCACACCTCGCTTCCCCCACCTCGCCCCCTCCGCCCCCCGCCCCAAATCCGCTCGCTCGCCCCAATCCCACTCGCCTCGCCGCATCCGCCTCGCTTGCCCCCATCTCCGCATCGTCTCCGCCCCAAACTCCGCCCTCGGCCTCCTCGCCTCCGCCCAACTCTCCCCCCTACCTTCTCTCGCTCCCCACATTCTATCCACTCCGCCCTTCTGCAAACTTTTCCCCCTCTTCCACTTCGCCTCACAACACTGCCATTTTTCTCCTCCGCCTCCACCGCCTCGCTCCGCCGCCACTCGCCCCTCCTCTACCTCCGCCTCGCGATGGCCGATGCGCGCGGTTATTCTCGTCCGATAACGCGCGCGCGGCCTGACATTTGGCCGCCGGACGAGCTTTGTTGCCCCGGGCGCAGAGGCCACTCGGCAAAAATCTGCACCGGTGGGGCGCACGCAATTAGCGGTTGGTTGCATGGCGCTGCGAGGAATGGTACCAGCATTGTTGCGCATCGAAAAATCTAGGAAATCAAGCATTTCCCTTTTTTCAGAAGATATTTCAATACTCCCTTGAACATACATACGCAGTTATCATTAAAATCAAGTGTGTTAGTTTGATATTCGTTCATGTCTTTTGCTTATGGTTTGCTGGATAATGCGCTGGCGCCGTCCGTTCTCCAATTGGCGAGAAAACGTGAACAACTTCTTGCTTTCACGTGAGCGAACAATGAAGACATTGTAAATTAGCAATGTGCGTAATATCTCTGGCACATACATCGCCGCGTTGTGATTTTTATGCCTCTATACTGATTCCAGCACGCCTGAGTAGAAAGCTCTACGCAACCGCCGCATTCATATTTAAGGGCGTTTTCGTGTGCATTATTCAGCGCATGTGATTGTGATGCGCCGGAATTATTACTTGAACGTTCATGTCAGACAAGTAAATAAAATTGCTCAAGAAGGAATCATTGCGAATGTATGCGCGAATTAAGGGAGGGCGTTTAAACCAATAGCATATTATGTTCATATCCATAATAGGAAACTATGTCGAAATCAGAATCAGAACAAACCCATTAATGTGCACAGACTTCTCATCTGCTGGAAGTGATGAAAGGAAGTGAAAACAGAATGGATCTTACACAATGCAAATGAGAGCTTATATTTCTCCTCCAAGTCAATTGTACACGTAATAACCACTCACAACATGCATCTTAAGGAGGGTCGACGAAACACTTTCATAAAATATCCAACGTGTAAATGTTCCCCGAAAACGTGTGACCACTGGAACGATTGTTTGTATTGAAAATTGAAAACAGTGTTGAAAACTATTATTTTAGGTATATCTTTCCCAGTTAAATAAATTTGTAATTTTTGAGAGATTTGAGAAATCGCAGATGAATCATGCTTATCATTTATTCGGAGCAATTGTTTTTTTTTATTAAATGTCAACTCCTGGGTGATTCCGGATTGAGTGGACACAACGATAAAACATGCACGCACACCTAAACTAATCATTGTAAGTTAATGATCCCGGAATAAATATACATTTTTACTTCATGTCGATTTCGGGCTATTAAATGTTTTCTCATAATAGCAGGGAGTTTCTATCAACGCTTAACGCCTTTAAGAATTACAGTTCTGTGATAGTGGCGCTAAGTGGCTGAATTGGAACTCGGCCGCCGTTCGCATCTGAAGCGCCAATCGAAAAGGCGAAGCAGCAACCGAAGGTGCCAGGGGGCAGACTCCTCCCGCACCATCCCGCTTGGCGTGGGAATTGGCCAACAATGCCGCAAGTTTTTGCGGCGGCAAATTGGCCGCGAACATTGAAATGGAAAATTCGCATGCATATCCGCGTGCGCGGTGCACCGTCAAGGCCAGCGGGAGGCGGGGCCGGTGGGGCGGGAGGGCTCGGCTTTATGAAGAGCGTAATCGCGCCCGGGCAGCTGCTCGCTCCCGCAGCGAGCGGTCGTCACAGTGAGCGAGCAATAAAGAGAGAGCGAGGGAACTGAGGAGGGAGGGATAGCGATAGCTGGGAAGTATAGGGAAGGAGGGGCAGGATATTGGGTTGGGGTGTGAGAGGGAGGGGGGGAGAGGCATGGACAGAAAGGAGGAGGGACGTGATGGGTAGAAAGAGAGAGGGAGGGATGGATGAGAAACGAGGGAGGGAGGGAGGAATTGGGGAAAGCGGCCGAGATGGAGGGGGTGAGTGTGGAGGGAAGATGGAAGGGAAGAAGGGAGGGAAGGTGAAAAAAAGAGGGAATCGGC
>BOPP01000156.1:502897-514641 GCA_017312745.1 Gryllus bimaculatus
CGGCCCGCCCTCCCCCTTCCCCGCCTCGCTCCTCTCGTCCCCGCCACTCGTCGCCCCTCCTCGTCCCCGCCCGCCTCCTCGGTCCCGCATCTCCTCGTCCCGCATCTCCTCGGTCCCCGCATTCGTTCTCTCCGCGCCACTCCCCGTCCGCCCCCTTCCCCGTCCCCGTCACTGCCCGTCCCCGCCACTCCCGTCTGCCCCTCCTCGTCCGCCTCTCTGCGTCCTCGCACCTCCTCGTCCCGCCCACTCCCCGTCCCCGCCCTCCTCGTACCCGTCCCTCCTCGTTTCATCCCTCTTGCGTCCCGCCCCTCCTCGCCCTTGCTCCTCCTCGTCCCCGCTTAGACTCTCCCTTCCGCCTCGCACTTCCCTCTTCCCTTGGCGTGGTTCTCTCTCTGCCACCGACCCTTTTCCTTGCCCCCCGCCCTGCCCCGTCCTCCCCCGCTCCTGCCTCGCTCCGCCCTCAATCCCGCCCGCTGCACGCCCCTGAGACGCGTTCGCGGCGCGGTGGTAGCGGCTGCGGAGCGATGGACGCGCCATCAGGTTGAGGCGCCCTCCCCTTCCCGCCCCACCCTCTGCCCAGCAATCCACACGCGGTTCAGCCAATTTGCTTAAGGGCCCTCTTTACGTTTCCTGCAATATTGTAGATTTCATATCAGTACTTTTTTCGTAAGAATCGAGCAGTTGGTCATTTTAAATCTGGATGACCAATTCCTTAAATGATTGTTTTTTCTACAAAATAAAACAGTAACGGGTTAAGCGTGCTGCCCAAAGGAAAGCCTTATCGGAAAGCAATGAGTAATTGAATGAAGTTCAAGTTCGAATGCAGAGTTGCCTAAATAAAACGCTAATCGTCTACTCTACGTATAAATAGGATATAAAAGAGTTTCAATCAAGTCTATATTATATAAATTTTTTAAGAAAAGAAGTAAAAAACCCCACACCTAAGTTGACACTAGCGAATGACGAGTCAATGGAACAAATCTTCCCAACTCGCAAGCCTTCAACTTATCTCGCAACTTTTTGCGTTCACCGCTATTACGTATTCCTACGTATTCATGATGGGACAGTTAGCCAAGAAGTTTAAGCCAGTTGTGATGATAACAATGGAATCATTAGGAAATATTGGAAATGGATCATAAAACATTTAAAGAATGAATCATAAGTGAAAATTTTAATATTTCAAGCCGCCTAAGTACAAACTTACGTTGACACAATACCTATGTAAAAATACTTTGCAGCATCAGTCACAAGGACACTAAGCAGAAACAGAACGATATATTTGATACGTGAAAGGGATATAATGAATTTCAATAAAACCTTCGAACAACAAAGATAAAACTCAACGCTAGGTCATCAAAGGTGAAATGATAGAACGGTTACAAAAATTTTCTCCTTTGAAATAATTGAAAAGCGGATTCAAATAATTGCCATTTCTTCATTTTCCTAACACTCATAAAAGGACGAGCAACGGTTTACTGAAGAGTTTTCAACTTTCAAGTTTTCAACTAGAGGCAAATTAACAGTTATAAATCAAAATGATTTCGAAAACATATTCACTGAAAAAGTTCTAAATAAGGATCGTAGTGCAAAAGAAACATGGTTTGAAGAACGCTATTGAATATCATTCTTCTAAAATTTGGCAATTTTTAAAATCTTGTGTAATCATATTCACTCTGGATTGTTAAAATACCTTAAACTAATCCTCTCTGGGGGGTGCCACGTGGGCCGCCAGATAACGCGCCGAGGAGCAGGCAGCGCCCGGAGCGAAAGCGGCGAAATGGAAGGAAGGGCGCCAGCCAAAGTCATCGCCAGGTTCTGTAGCCCCATCCGTCGGACAGCGCAGGGCGAGCGGCGGGGTCAAGGGGGAAAAGGGCGTTGGAGGCGGCCAAGGCAACGCAGCGGAACGTCCAAACGCCAGGGTTCTATCTACATGCTTCTCGTCCATGGAAGTGGCAGTGATTTGGGTGGCGACGGACGTATGGACGCCGAGGGACAGTGTAATTATCGGGAGGAAGACGGGGCGGGGACAGGGAAAAGTGGGACAGACGTAAGGCTGGGGAGCGCTGTGAGTGTGACTCCGTAAGATAATTTGACACAGTGATAGAATCAGGGGAAAAGAAGACGACAACGGTGGACATAAACGGCGTAGTGATCGTAAAAGGTGAAGGAAGGGGAAGAGCGATGTTGAGGACGAACACACGGACCTCAGGGAAGATCAAAGTTCGAAGAGAAGACTGGGGGTTGTGGGCGCGTAAGGGGCGGGGCTGGACTAAAGGAGCGGAGGGTGTAATAGGTTGGCGATTGTTGAGCATAAGAGACGATGACAATATTGAATGCTGCGGAGGCGTCGGGAACGTTGGTGCTGGGTTTCGAATTGAATGGATGTTGACGTCGGTGGCTGTGGACAGCGTGGGCGGGGGGAGGGCGATGTGTGTGTATGAGCGTCAGAGGCTGTGGAGGTTGCGCAATCGGGGCCATATGAGCGCTGCTACGGACGGCGATGTTTAGGGCGTCGGGCGTCGCGTGGTGGCTGGAGAAGAGTACATTGTAAACGAGAAACACACAGGCTTCGTGCCGTTTGCCGTATAACTTTACGCCGTCGACTGTGCATACTCATAAAGTGAGCTAAGCTCGTAAGAAGTCTGGAAATCTGCAGCGCTGTCATTTACGAGAGCATCTTCCCTGAGAGTCTTGCGAATGTAACAGGGGGCGGTGCAATACGGAAGGTTATGAACGACAGCTGTGCTGCTTTCTCCGTAGATCTTGGTCCGTTAACAACTTTTTTCCCATTTATAGCATTCAAGAATATCTATTTTTTATTTGTTGGCTGGTTCCTGATGAGTTTAATATTAATATTAAGCCCGAGATATGTCACGGATCTGAGGTTCATTAATTATTATAAGCGGTGTCAGGGATGTACATGGTTTCTGAGCAAATTTTTATTGCTGCTTTTGTGGGGTTTAGTTTGATTTTTAAATATGCAGCCTAGCTGTTTATTGAGGTACAATTGTTGATTGAGCTGTTTTTTTAATGATGACTGTTGAAGGGTACTGAAAAAGTTCTATTGTTTAGGTGTTTATTAATATATATTTTGCGCACATTGTTTTAGAACGATTTAATCTTTGCATTAGTAGCACAGAGGCCAAAAAATTCGCCTCTTTGCCACTAACGTTCAACTTAGTGTAAATTATGCAAAGCTGCATCATCAGTTGCATTAAAAATAAGTTTCTTTTATCTTTTATAATACTTTTTTATGTATTGTCAATCCACCAT
The DNA here is from genome assembly GCA_017312745.1 of Gryllus bimaculatus. Classification (NCBI taxonomy): domain Eukaryota; kingdom Metazoa; phylum Arthropoda; class Insecta; order Orthoptera; family Gryllidae; genus Gryllus; species Gryllus bimaculatus. Next base: position 506,171 of record BOPP01000156.1, read on the forward strand.
TATTCATTTTAGTAAAACACTTTTATTCCTCTCATTAACACAGTCTGCGCCAAATTTCAATATTTAATTCACACATTCACAATAAATATTATGAATTGTCCTAATCGACTGACAGGTTCTGTTGCACGTATTAGGGGACTTTTTCGGTGGTGGACTGGTGGCTTAAAAGTGATCTATGACAGTTTTTTGAACAGTGGTGTTTACGTATGCGAGTAAACTACTATCCTATCGAATCAGTAAGAATGAAGTAGGTAATTGTAATTACCCATTCAATGTATTGAAATATGAAACTAATGGAGCTACACAATCAAATTTCTCACATTATTAGGAAAATATGGCTGGACAAATATGTTAACTAAAATCTATAGCAAAAAAATATTTTCCTGGCAGTGTTTCTACCTATTAACAGACACAAAATTTATTTGCCATCGTTTGTTGCGGACTACGGGAATTCCGAAGACACAAATGAACCAGTGCATTTACACCCATCTTGAAAATTGCGAAAAGCGAGAGAAACTTCTAATGCTGGGTAAAGCGCAACATTTGCGACAGCAATTCGCCTAGCGAACCGCCGCAGCGGCACACCGCCAGCGAAGGTGTCCTAAGAGTACTAAACTAATTGGGTAGGTAGCAGAGTGGGTTGGATGGTGAGCAGCTTTTCTATTATCTTTGTCTTTGACAGGAAAAGGGACAAAGCAGAATGATAACACTCGATCATACGAAAATCGTTTCCTGGGACGAGATGGCGCTCTTTCTTTCTCTCTTGGCGATTTACGTAGTTACAATCTGAACCGATAGATAGCGATTGAGGACTCCACGTGAACGGGCTATCAATATTCAATGGACTCTTGGCAAGAGGTGTTATGAAAAGGCAGAGAGGAGGGAGAACATTCCATTAAAAGGGCTAGTAGAATTTGCTTCATACACAACAGCAGTATACAACAGTCCCTCAAGACATTAAGCAGGGTTTATTCTTTTTAAGAAATACTTTTATGTACGTGACCCGTTTTGTGAATGTGAGCACCGTTTTGATCCCGACTATTCATGAAGGTGCGAGTTCATCATCATATTGAAATGATTCTCTCTATGATTTATATATATATATGTATATATATATGTATATATGTATATATATATATCTATATACACACAAAACACACATCGCCCTCCCTTGCCTCCCTCGCACTCCTTCGCATCATCCGCTTCTCATTTCCTCCCCCGTCCCCCGGCTTTCCCCCACCCACTTGTCCTCTCCCCACTCGCTCACACAGAGCAGCTCCTGGAAAGAGTGATGCGAGGCGGACACGAGGGATGACGCGTCCTGTCCGAGTGCGCTGGCGTTTTGTCGAGCTCGGCCAAGTTTTATTACCCCGCAATGCAGATTACGACCTCTGCTCAGTTTTTGATGACACGCGGCCCCTGCACACCTGCGGTGGCGACGAAAAGGTTTTTTTTTGTCATGTTGAAACGAGACGTGACTTTAATTGACGGAAGAAAGTTAACACATAACTACACAAAGTAATTTAAACATTATATATGAAATATTTAACAAGGTAGAAAATATATGCACTTTTATTTCTCGCGTCCATACTTATTAACGGAGTAAAATACATAGTTTTTTCAGTATTGTTGCGAAGAACTGATGTCGAGATGTTAAAACTAACACAGATTATAGGACTCGTGAATTTGTTTGATAATTTTAGTGTTTTTCCCGGTATTTTGAGTGAAATAAGGGAAATATAAAAATTGTTATCAAAACTTGCTTCAATTGTTTCTTTAAAGTACTTGTACTATGTAGTGCTTAAAGAACGAGATAGTATGACATTAACGTTATTTTGATGTATTATTTTGAGTTATTCAAAATTTTCACAAATATACTTTTTAAAACACGTGTTACATATGATTATTTACTGTTTCTTGCATTGCGAATATTTTTTCCTGCCTTCTCGAATTTAAAACGAATATTTTACTTTTAAAGGTACGTTACATGAAGCCTTAACGACATTTTTGAAATTTTCTCGGGAAGGACTTAAGACTTTTTCGGTATTTTTTTGTCAGAGAGAGAATAAGAGCAATGAACGCTTGTTGTTAGATAACTTTCGTTTCAATAATCCTAGGTTAACGGAAATACAAAGTCGTTGAAACTGATACATTTATTTCACGAAATAATTGTTTTAATCACATTTTGCTGCTCCATAGCTTTTCGCACTGATACAGAGCACAAAAGTCTTTGTGAGTCTTTTCGTGTTCTAAAGGGGAAAAAATGAAATGTTTCTCTTCCGAAATGAATTGTAACAAAAATTATTACATAATCGGCATAAAAATCACTAACTACATCTCTTCATAGTTTTTTTCTTTTATAGATAGTTTCACATCTTTAAAACAAGGTAAGGTTGGGTTTACAGCATTCTATTTCAGGCTTTTCTCCTCAAAATATACTAAGGAATTAACAGATTTATGAAAATCCAATCCTCTTCACTGATTCAATCTGTTGAGTTTGAAGGTTATAAGAAATTGCGATTAATAAATGCAAGCGTCTCTCAAGACAGCAAGACGCTTGCTTTGTCGCGAAGTGTTTCGCTAAACCATTCTTTCAACCCAGTTGAGGTGTGCGATAACAGTCCTTCGTGAAAATTGCATTGCCGTGACCCTGGCTTCCGCCGTTGCGTATCGTGATTGATTCACGGGCGTGGCCTTTGCACAAAACTCCTTTGACAACAGACAGCCCAACGGCTGACTTCCTGTGCCGCTGGCGGACGGCTGTCTCGAGCTGTGAGTTGAAAGTGGAACGGATTTTCGTGACGGCGTCGGTGACGTAAGGAAAATTGTGGCGACGGAGGGTGCAAAGGCAGGAATACCACCGAACAGTGGGAGAAGAAGATCAAGTAACCTGTGTAAAATGAAGGAAAAAAGACGTGAGATTCAAAAAGATGGGGATTCAAAAGTGTACAACGTAGAAACGATAAACTTGAGATGCTGAACTTGAGTGCCGGTAGGCGCAGTAGGATTGGTGAAATGAAAAATTCGACACCAAACACAGGAACAAGGAGTTCGACATTTCTTGTAAGTGATAATGGTGTGATAATCACATAACTGGAATGGCGTGGTTTTAATATTGCTTTGTACACAATTACTTTTTTTGCGATGTTTAAAGATGATTTTCTTCCCAGCCGCCAGTTTAACCTAAAACGTATTAGGTTAAACTAACTTCTGGAAAGAAAACCATCTTTAAGCATAGCAAACTATGCAATTGTGTACAAAGCAATATTAAAGCCAGTTTGGACGTATGGTATACAACTTGAAGGGAACAGCTCAAAATTTCAGCATTGAAACATTACACCTCTTCCAGTCAATAGCCTTAAGAAAATATGAGAATGCCTTGTACGTAACGCAACAACACACAATGATTAACAGATCCAAACAATAAAATATGAACTATGAAGACCAATGCAAATTACCTACAACGACTACATTACCATCCCAATATTCTAACCATCAACGTACTAAGCAATAGTGACGCCACCAGACGACTTCAAACACATAATTCTTTAGACCTTGCTTATCGACTATAAATTGTTAATTTCAGAAATTTTATGTTATTTGTATTTATTATTGTATGTTTATCAAATATATTTCATGCAGTTCGTTAACAAACTTTGAACTCGTTAAAAATGTAATATTAGGAGGGGGTACAGTTAATGGACTTAACTCCTTTCAAATAATTGTACACATGCATATTTGGCCAAACATTTGTTCGCGCACAAATTGCAAATAAAATACGAAAAGAAATAAAGCAGGCGTACAAGTACTGGAAAAAGTAACGGGCCGCAAAGGGGGAGGAAGACGGTCGAGAGCGAACGGAAAGTTTCCGAGAAGTAGCCAGCAGCGGACGGCGGCAGGGACGGCGGGAGCTAAATGTGGTCGTGGAAAGGGGGGCGGTGTCGACCCGCCCAGAGTGTGGGGCGGGGTGGAGGGGCGGGGAGGGGGGAGGGGGTGCTGCAGAGGGCCGTGAGAAAGCGGGAGGTGGGAGGGGCGGGGGAGGGCGGGGGGATGTGACAAAGAGGCCTGATTGATGCTGTGGGTGACGAGTGCGCAAGAAGCGCTCCTGGAAATCAATTTCCGTGGGCGCTTCTTTTGAGGCGTCTTCCGCTTGGGGAGGGGAAAGGCAAAGCACGCAGAGGATGAAAAGGGTGTCAATTGAAGAGATAGCCAAGGCTTTCTTGGTCGGTCATATTCTTAGGCCGCTCGCTATGAACGTTGGACCTTAATGTTTACAATCTCGAATATTTCCGTGTAGTCGGTGTGCATTTTGTTAAGCACCTGAAAAGGCGGTTTACTCACGAACTGAGAAGATAGTACGATATGTTTTGGAGGCTTTGGAAATGTTGCCAATTAAATCTGTTGTAATCAAACAAGGGACGCTTTGAACAAGGTACTGGTCAAAATCTGGTCTCATTTTTCAATTTTAGAAAGGTATTCATTATTATAAATATCTCGTGAAAATAGCTCCGATACTACTGGAAGTTACTTAAAAAATAACCTTTCATGACGCAAATCATCGTTCCGCAGAATTTTGTGCTGCTGCCTAATTTTTAAGAGAATCACGCTGAGGAACCAACGCTCCCTAGATTCCCGAGTTCCAATTTCAGAGCGTTTGAAGTAACACAGTACTTAACAGACCAATTTCATCATTATCATGCTGGTGTCACTCGATGAGTTAGCAGGAAAAACCTGTACATCCTTGTTTCGTTCGACAAGACAACTGTGAGTGACCGTATCCGGATTGGTTGATTTTATATCATATTACAATCAGTGAGCTAATCATTGCATTCGGGGTGGTCTTGGCCCGAACATGCCGGCACAGTCAGCAGATGCTTATGACGTACATCTCAGATTTTTGTAGAATTGGCAGCATTTTTTTAATTAAATCTAAATACATCAGAAATTTAAAAAAATAAAATTTAATAAGAGTAATAATTAATTTAATAAGATAAAATTAATAATTTAATAAAAATAATAATTTAAGTTTACCACAAACCAACTGAGTAATAAACAAAATAAGTCCAGAGATTTAGTGCACCGCGATACAATGTTAACCAAATCTAACAACTGTTTTCTGTCCAGCAAACTATCAGACACAAACGATTCCACACAAACGACAGATTCCATCGAGCAATGATAGCACCACATTAGTCGTTCGCTGCAGCATGGGCTGTCCATGACGTTAGCGAAAACAGCAACAAAACTGCCTAAATTCTTTATTGGCATGGCATAAACAAATATGAAAATACCACCTTAGGAACAAATTCATGCTCGTTTTTATTTCCTTAATTCTTTGTACCTACGTAGTAAAGATGAAGTCCTGTAGGAATGCAGTGAAAAGTGGCGATTTTTCATGAGAAATTGCGTGTTTTGAGTCCTTGATACGGAAAAGTGTATAAATATTCGTCCCATGTATTCCGTGTAGCGTACGAATAATAATTCTGCTCTAACATCTTGTGTCGTCAAAATTCGCGTTTTTGATATCGAAAAAATTGTTTACGGCAAAACTCTCTTTCTCTTTTGCTGTCTGTCTATAGGCAATGCTAGCGCCAAAACCGTATGGGTGGCTTTGTTCAAAATTAATATTCAAACACCGATCGATACGAACAAGAAACCCTGTAAATTTGAAGTTGATATTTTGTAGGGACATTACATAAACCTTTAACATTTCTAAATTTTTCTCAAAAAAGGCCCCAAATTTTTTAATTATTTTCCTCAAAGAGAGTAAAAGACTCTTCAAAAATGGAGCAGATGCCGTTTTCGTTAAACTTTCTGAATTGCAAAAGTTATAAGTAATGCGAATACGTTTGTGTTATTGAAGCACCACTAGATTATTTTTGCCGTGAGTATCTGAGGAATCGCTTACACACGACGAGGGCGAATTGATCGCGGCGAGGCGTTATGCTAATCCGCGTGCTCTTTCCATTAGCCATTGGAAAACGATAAATCCTCGGGAGGGATCTCCTTGCGTCTCGAGATCTGCGCACTTCCCCCGGTCGCCTGAGCGAGTGAGCGGGAAACCGACAATAGCTCTCAATGGCTTCCTCTTGGCGGGCGGAGATCACACACAGCATGCACAGCCCTCGGAGACATTGAGAGGCTACGCGGGCTGACAGCTCTGAGAGGAAAAGATCTGTGAGCCTCCCATATCGCAAGATGAAGCCTCATCTAGCCTACACTTGGCAGCCCGGTCGCACGGGGACATATCTCTGTCTTCCACAACCATATGAAAGAAAAAAAAGTATGCTAAAAAAAGCACGGACTTTCTCGCCTGAATTTTCACGCAAAAGTAGATGAACAGTACTCAAATTTTCGAAAAATTGTACATTGCCTTATTTCAAAATCTTCCTTTAAGGAACAGATTTCATCAAGGAAAACTTTTATCTCTAATATTTTGGTAGGAAAACGTCAGAATTTTTTTTTAACTTTTGCAATTTTAAAAAAAATTAGGGTTTTCAACGAACACGATACCTGCACTATTCTCTTAAACGTCCTTCACACTACCCACCAGCAAAGTTAAATAAAAAACACATGAAGCCATGTTTTGAAAATTTGGAAAATGTCTCAGGGTCTTCAAGTAAAATACCCACTCCCCAAATGAAAATATCGGGTTTAAATTCAAAATCAGCCAGATCTATTGAGGAACATTAATTTTGGAGAAAAGCGGCTGAAAGGCTTAGCTGCTAGCGTTGTTCGCAGACGAACGGACAGACGGATATTTTGCCGTCATTCGATTTTTCGGTAGGAAAGGCCCGCAAAACATGGATTCAGACTACACCACGCGATATTGGATTTTTATACATTTAATTACTGGATAATTCACTTTTTCATTACAAGGGCCCTGCAATAAGAGCTTTTCTGCCAAAAATTCGCCGTTTATTCGCGCAGCATCACATAACATTCCCTCTACTCTTTAGCGTAAAAGCGAAAATTGTTTTCTAAATGCCCCTACCACGGAGTGAGGATAACGAGGAGAAGCCGAACAACTAAAACTAATGGAATAAAAACAATATCATTTTATGCAGATCATAGCGCAAGGAACAAAAGCTCAAGAAATTTAGCCTCTGTAACTAGGATTTTATCCCCCAAGAGTTAACAGTACAAGTGGAATTATTTACATATTCACGGACTGTCTTTTTTGACTTGATTTGTTAAGGTTGTTTGAGCGAGAGATGTAAACGTATCTATACAACATAAGTAATATAAGTGGCTGGATCAAATGAGGAGCACAAGAGGTTGAGCACCGAACTTCAAGGGACAATAAGTTATTAAACGATTTAGAAGGAAAAATAATGCCAGATTAGAATATATTGGCCTACTGGCTGAGGGAGACTCGAGCAATGTGAAAAAATGAGGAGTCAAAGGCTGTGGGCTGAATGTCCACCACGTGAAGTGACCCGGGTCTTTCCTGGTGATATGTATCCAATCTTAACATCATGCTGTTCTTTAATATTCAATGTCAATTACTCCTATCATCAACCATTTAGGAGAAGACCAAACATCACTGATCATCTGGTTAAGAAATGGAAATACTTCCTTCTCGTCCACACTCAGTGAGTGAATATAACATTCACCATCATCATACAAAAATATAATTGTTTGTAATGATCAGTGACAATCTGGATCTATGAACAATTCGACAGAATAAAATATTGGATTCTGTTAGAAAAACACATTTTAGATATTGCGAAGATTCCAGACAAAAATTGTAAGAAACACTTAATCTGCACTTTAGTGAAAGAAATGCTCCACTACTTTAAGGCGTCAATATACTAACACTAAAAGAAAAATTCGAAGAACTGACCTGGAAATATCAGCAACTCCTCAAAATTCATCCACCATGTAACTGTAAACCAACTCTATAATAGCTAAGACATATCACTTGAAAATATATTTTCCTCTCATGCCACATATATTGTCACGTGAATATCTGATGATGGTACACGAAGGATCAGCTTACAAGTATATTTTATCAGCGACCGTCACTAATACTTTTGTCATCATTTTAATACACATTTCAATTAGGTACCAGCAAAAGTAAAGATGCTCATAATTTTAGATGTGAGAGTGGAATGAAAGCATGAAGGATAGCACGCAATGCACGGTATGGGTAGAATATTGAGAACTAAGAGGGCGGGAATAGAAGGTTCTTTAACCGCGCGGGCGGTGACCCGGGCGCTTGAAGTGGAGCAAGCCTGCGAGATTGAAGAAGACGTTGACGCCGTTCTAATATGCGGTTTATCTCCTTACCCATGTGGCTTAATCTCAGCTCTTGAATTTTCCGAAAGTAATTAATGCCTTTAAGTGCCCGCTGGTAATTTATTCGCAGGCTTCGCTTAGCTCTAATGTGAATGATTTCAACTGAAATGAAGTCGTGTTGTGACGTCGGTACACAAAGAGGGCTGATCTCCCCGAGCTCGATCTACGTT
>BOPP01000156.1:543588-604449 GCA_017312745.1 Gryllus bimaculatus
CTTTTCGTAACACAATCTCTAATGCACACGAGTATTGCCAGTATTTATTCTCACTAATATTAACACGATAACACGGATACTTTTCTCCTTAATAATAATATAATAATTGTACAATAATATTATAACAATGCAAAAAATCGTCTTCGAAAAAATTGAAGGGCTCAGTAGAACAAGGAGACATCCCACATTTTTGTGAAATTTAGTTATTTCATTATTCAAAACGAGTAAGTGGGTGAAGTTTTTTTCTGATATTAAATGTTTTGGAATTATTTAGGATTTTATCGTATACCTGTATTACAAATAAATTAAATGAAAACAGTAAATATCTCTGAAGCATTAAATAAAAATTTCGGGATAAATATACTAAGGAACTGAAGCAGTTAGTGGCATCTGAATAAAATCTATACATAGTTATGTATCCCTAATGGTGGCGGTGCATCATTCTGGAGAATGTAGAGCCGGGTAGGTGCTGGCTTCCAAATCAGCAAGGCGACATAATGGTCCTGCGGGATCCTTTCGCTCGGCACGGTAGCCAGTTAAACGCTAGGTAGTACAACGAACAAACTACAGCAAATACCATGCCCTAGGCTACGGGAATGGCTACTCCGGTTTCACAGCGATGTAGGTCTTCAGTAGGTAGATATGGCGGTACGCAAGAAATCGTGTAGCTGGTTTTAGTCTGGGAAAATGAAAATGATTGCTAAGAATTTACTTTTATTATTATTCCTATTATTATTATTATTATTTCTATTATTATTGTTATTATAATTATTTCAAGTAATTAAAATAATGTTTTAAAATTACGAATGTAGAAAAAAAAGTGGTTCAAACTTCTTATTCAGGATTTATATTTTTAATAACATAAAGCATAAGTAAGCCAAAAAATCAAAATCAAAAATTACGTTTTGTGTTGTGTGGGGGAAAGACTCAATTGAAAAACTGAATCATAATCAATGTTTCACTTTTTAAGTCTATTATTTTCGTTTTTGGTCTGTGATCATTTTCAAATTAGTCAGATTGCATATGGCCCTTAATTTAAAGATAGAAAATGATTGTAACTCTTTTATATCAATTTTACATGTGAATCATAATAACATCAACGTTTCGGAAATTAATTATTTCTATCTTCAGGCAATGTCAAAAAGAAATAATTAATATAATATTTAAAACAAGGGACAGATCTGTCGAGTATATTATATTATTTTATATAGTAAATGTCAAAAGCAAATATATTAATTATTCGTTTTTTGACATTGGCGCCTGAAGATGGAAATAATTAATTTCCGATACGTTGCTTTTATTATGCATCACACGTAACATTAATATAAAGCAAATATAATAATTTTGTATCTTTAAATTAAGGGCTAAGTACATTCCGACTAATTTCAAACGTTTTTCTTCGTTTCTCATTCTCTACCAAGTTACCCAGCTATATCCTTTGTGAAAAATGAGGAATGATTTAATAACTAATTACATTTGTGTGGCATGGGGTTAAACATAAATTGATATTGAAATTAAATAAAAGATGTTGTCAGGTATTAAAATCATTTTTTTCAAAATCCATTCGATCGCATTGCAATCATCATCAGAGCTAATTTGAAAGTTACAGGAATACATAGAATGTAAAATAAAGTATAAATTTTACAAATAATTCATAAAATTATATATAAAATGAAGTATAAAATATATATTTAATCTATTCCTGTTACTTTCATATTAGCTCTGATGATGACCGCTACGCTATCGAACAGATCTTAAGATTAAATATATTTCGATACCTGACAACACCTTTTATTTTATTTATTAGCAGGTATTTACCTCACCAGCAATCTTATTAATAACACTATAATCTTTTTTTAACTCAATAAAAGTTTACGAAATACCCACGCGTTTGCTGCGCCCGATTTCCAGCGTTTTCATGGAGTTCACTAATCCCTGCCGTGCCTGTCCGGGAACGCGGGGCACGCGGCGTGAGCTAAACTCATCTGCAGGCATTTCGGGTCGTCCGCCGCGCCGGCAGAGTAGAGATACCCTTTAACCCGCACCACTTGTAGGCGAGAAAAGCGGCTTGCGATCCCGTGTGCGCGCCGGAGTCGGGTTATCGCGGGGCTGCGAAGGAAAATAATGTGCGTCCCAGGGCGCAGGCGCCGGTGACGGCGGCGGGGGCGTCGAGGCGCCGCCGTCTGCTCGTTAGCCCTGGTCCCGCGAGGGGCGCTGAAGGCAGCCGAGCCCCAAGAGAAGAGAGACGGCGGCAGCGGAAGGGAAGAGGAAGGTAGTGGAAAGTCGTCGTCATCGTCGTCGTCATCATCGTCGTCGTCATCATCGTCGTCGTCATCATCGTCGTCATCATCATCGTCGTCATCATCGTTGTCGTCATCATCGTCGTCGTCATCATTGTCGCTTTTTCGCCTCAATGTTCGCCTTTTCATTCACCCTGTTTGACATGATATCCAAACTATCTCAACTTAAATATTATTTATTTCCTGGATTTATTTTTTATCTTCTTGTTTATTAAATTACAATTATTCTTGTTCAAAAAGCCATGAAGTATTGTTTTGAGTCCGAATATTGTACTGATTTGTCTTTTTTCGTACTGATAATTGATAGTCTTAAAAATAGCTTGAGCTTCACAAGTAAATACATTAGTGTAGTCTTGGAATCCTAAATCTATATGAATTATCATCAGTAACTACTGTAAATCCAGCTTTTCCACACATGACTAAACCCATCAATGCAAGATGACTTGTAATGTCTATATTACTCACGGATTTCAAGAAGTACATTTCTATAAAGTAATTGAAATGTGTTACTAATTCTATCAGTCTGTTAATTCCACGTTTATTGGAGTTTAGAAGCTAGGAATAAGTCAAAGGCCATATTTTTGTGAGGAATGGAGGGGTATTCAAATTCAATTCTTTAATGCATCCCACGTGAAGAAGGCATAAAGAATAAAATCATGGCCTGTTGGCCTTTGTTGAGTGACCTGGACGGGGAAAGACAATACGCAAGGCGAACCCAGAGATTCTCATTCTCTTCCATGAGAGATCTAGTGCCAGTAGTTTTCATGTGAGGCCAGCATTGTATATTGCGCTCAACCGCTCCCTGCTTATTGAACAGCCATTACAAAGTATATCCTTTGTTTTTCTCCTTTTGAACAGTATATTGAATATATTTGTGGCGACAACAGGACGTTTCCAAATAATGCCCAGAAATACTTCTGGGAGAAACACAATAAACTCGATAAAGTATTAAAACACAATTTCATTTCTACATACGACAACAAACATTAACGGTTTAGGCTGTAAAACATGTTACATGTTTATAGGTAACTTCAAAATATGTTTCTCACAACGATATAAAAAAAGCCTTACACAAAAACTAAAACGATTTTGGGACATTGAATGGAAGAAATATCCTCCATGGAAGTAAATTGTTTTTAATTAAGTAGTATATTCTTTATGACGATGCACCTTGCAAAGAAGGCATCAAGTAATCTCAACTCGTCTAAGAATTTGACATTTTCCACTAATTCACAAGCATCTTGTAACCTCCCAATCTCTGTGAAACATGTGGAACACTTTTCACCATTATTCATCTGCTGATACTATTCCCTTGACTTAAATAAGTAAATGTGAACTATCTAATAGCATACAATAGTTACTTAATGACATAAGCTTGACCTATTGCGACGGGCCATTCGATGGCTTCAATAAATTGTAAGTATTAGTAAATAAGTGCTTTGACGGACATGACATCGACCCGGTTATTGAAGAAATACGTTTAGAACATGGAAATGATAATACTAATAAATTTCAATATGAAAGTGTTGTATGTATTAGTGTAGTAAAGAATAGACAACGTGAGAAATACCCGTTAAGTGTTGTTAAATTTATTTTAAAAAATCGAAAGGTTCAGAGACCAAAGAGTAAACAAATCAGGTATCGATAGTTGAGCGGTCAGTCAGAAAAACGGGTCGCGTAGCTCGCAAAGAAGAGACAGGTTTTCGAACAATACTGCGCATTTGAGAATTGAGCAGTACGATGTATTAACAGCCGGGAGAGACGCTCACAATTATTTGGTAGTAATAGGAGGTGCCATGAACAAGCACTCGTGTTACGCAATAAGAAAATTAATTCGGATTTGTAAAAGATATTTTACGTAAGGTGTTATTTCTTTTGTGACGTGAATGTTGCTGAGGAATGGACATGCAGCGAGTGAAAATTTTAAAAACAGGAAAGCCGTACCGCGTAGAACAAGACGACGTATAACGGAGATGGAGACTAAAATGGAATGCCGAGATAGGTCGAACAAAATTGCTGAGAAATGCGAAAAGAAAGTTGAACATCAAAACTAAATTTTATGATATGTAAGAAGGCCGTGGAGTTTTTGGAGTAGTAATAACAATATACATAATATAATTTAGTCATAAAGGAGGGGAATCATGTCTAAGAGTACTGTGAATTCCAAGAAATGCATTAAAACATGAGTGGCAGTAGGTGGACGTTACTTTCTATTGGGGGGATCAGCAATTTAATGCTGATTCCATTTTTACACCCCAGGGTAGTACGCCATGGAGAATAGGGCGAAATTGTGATGACGGCGAATGATGAAATGACACACACAAACATACAGAGACTCACAACACAACCATGCCCGTTGTGGAACTGGAACGCGCGATCTTCTGGTCCGAGACCGCTATGGCAATACTGCCTTAGCGATCTTTGCAATCGGATAGGAATAATAATAATAATAATAATAATAATAATAATAATAATAAAAGTAATAAGTTATATATTATTATTATTATTATTATTATTATTATTGCCATATTTATATTTACGTATGCGAGCTTTAGATTTTCTACAATTCGAGAATTTTGTTTCATTAAAGTAGAAGATAAAAGAAAATAGAAATTCAAGTTTTTTCATCATATTATAAAATTATAAAAAAACAAAATTAATAAATAAAATAAAATAAAACCCCTTTATTTCAGTGTCATTTCCAACTAGGATAAGAGATTTAGCATAAAGACTATTATTATTATTATTATTATTATTATTATTATTACTTAGTATTTTATTAAAAGAAATCCCCACTCCCTAATTTCACTATTAAGTACTCAACTTATATGCAATAGGAATAGAGAAAAATACATAATGGGTCTATGTCTCCAAGTTTGAAATTATAACTAGTATATCAACATCTGATACAACAGATAGCTTGTAATAGTCATGATTATGACATATTGACCATTATGTATACTATTTTTTAACACTTGTATTTGTAACTTTTTTCTTTTTATTACCGTTTTGTATTACTTGAATACTTCAATTATTGTCAATTATCTGTACTAATCAAATGATCGCTCATGACCTCGCTGTTTATGCGACCCTCATAAATAAAACAATTATTTAAAAAAATACGAAATACACAAACAAGCATTTGTATTCTTTGCAAACTGCTTTAAAAGCTGCTGAAAAGTAATGTAGAAAAGTAAGAAAATTGCTACGAAATAAATTAATAGATTTTTTTCTCATTTTAGCCTCGTATCTATTTTCAAATTTTACTAATGAGATTTGAAACTTGACATTCTGCTAGTATGTCGGGCAAACTACTGTTACCAAATGAAGTTTCCTCGTGTGAATAGCTTACAAGTAAGTTTATAGCTCAAAGTCATGATTGAAGTAAACTCGGTAGTTTTATTGGTGTTGAAGGTAAGCTTATGAGTGGGGCAGAATGGCGCGCCGGCAAGTCGAACATTTCAATTGCAGGGAAGCAGGATTTGAGCACTTGCCGGCACTTCTCAATGGAGAACTCCAGCCGCAAGGCTAATGCGTTGACGAACGCACTTCTCGCATCGGCACAAATTGACGTTTCGTTCGAGTCCATTCCATTCACTAGCTTTCGCTGATGGGAATCGTCAGCTGTCATTAGCACTGACATGAAAAACGCATAACAAAGCCAGGAACTTTTCTTTCATACATTCTGGTCAACACAAGGAAAAGCAATACATGTAATTTGATATTGTTAAGTTACACTTCTCAAATTTAGAATTGAAATTCTTGCAAGTACGGACCAACAATTACGGAACTTCCAATTCGAAGAAAAAACCCATATATTAATGGATTCTTATAGCGTCTCTTAAGCTACAACAGGTACACAAATTATTACGTGAGGAATTCAATATTTCTGATTAAATGTGAACCTTGCGGGAACCAAAAATATAGTCAAAATATTTTTCATCTATCGACTGAATACATATTTACCGATAGATTTCAGATTTCATCCAATTCTCTACCACTTCTTTCTTTATTTCATAACTTCATATGAAAATGAGCTTAATAATACGCATTAAAGTAAATTGAGGGTATATTGGCTGGGGATAAATTAAATCGTAAATCATTCTTTTGAGTAATGGAAAACAAAAAAAGTTGAAAATTAAATAAACCCCCAAATAATGTTTTGAATTTTTTATTTTAATATTACTACTGACAGTTACTGTATATTGACAATTGACAAAATTTTTATAAAAATGACAAACTTGTACTGAGACTCTCAAAAAACAAAAACAAAAACTATATGATAACCACTTTTACGTCAAAAATATTAATCCTCAAAATCTCAACAAGGACTACGTAGTGTATCCCCACGTTCATTTTCGTTTAAGTTTCAACCGTTCAGCGGAGCGGTTTAAATATTCCCATCATCAAAATCGGCTGTAATTTTGCACAGCTAATTATTACTTTTCGCTTTTGACGCACATACGTAGTGAAGAGAAAGTATTGTGGTGTAGCCACGGGAAGGCAATTAAAAAAATATTTTCTCAAAAACTAGTCCAATGTTTTTCTTTTTTTACCCTGGGTTAGAGAAATTGTCTTTAGAATAGGCTAAAGGTTGAAAAAATCGCCCATTATTGTTGAATTTTTGAATTTGCATGTTACAAATCATGCGAGAACGTTTGTGCTGTTGTATCATGGTGATACAACAACACAAACGTTCTCGCATGATTTGTAACATATGCAGTTTCTTTCAATATAAACCAATCTAAGGGCAAGAACATTTTAATTACATTTTTTATAATCACTTTCCCTTAAACGTATTCAGAAATCAGGTCAGGTTATTGAATTTAAGAATGTCCATTCATTTGCACGCCGCGTCAACGCTTTCGCGCAGAAGAGAAACCTTCAAAGCCTCCCGCCTGTTGACGCCCACTTTCGCCCGTTTTGTGCCCGCTCTCTGCGGCGGTGCGGGTTTGTGCAGTTCGCCTGCCGCCTTTGGGGTATGAGAACGCCCCAGCGAATTTCGAAGAGTCTTTAATTGGTTGGAGAAGGGCCCCTCGACGCGAGGTATGCCGTGTGGGAGTTTGTCAAGCCTTCCGCGCGCGCGCCACCGACGCCGCTTGCGCTGCCCGTCATGCTTGAAACTTCGTCCCCCCCTCCACTCAGAGGGCCTCTGCTGCCTCCTTCCCCACTTCCGCTGCTTCCATCTCCCCTCCCTCCCTGTTTCACCAGCGCTGCTCCAATGTTCAAGGGTACCACACACGCCGCCCACATTAAATTTGCTGCTATTTTTGTACCTTTTCTAGAAAACGATTAATTAGAAAATTATGACATTTCACACACTTAAAGATAATAGCATTGTTATTTTTTGACAGATTTTTGGTTTATTAAAAATAATGAGTCGTTTTTTTAAATTATAGTTTCTCCCCTAATTGTTTCAGAATTTTCGGTCATCAATTTTTTATATTTTTGATTATAGAAGAATGTTTATACTAAATTTGTAAAGTTATTGCCAATACTATAAAGAATAAATCCTGTAAATTTCAATAAAATTTGAGTAATAGTTTCTGAGAAAAGATACATTAATTACAAAATAGTACATTTTCGGAAAACGCCATTTGAATAGTTTGTAGTTGCCGGTGCTCTACTAGTACATTCCTGCTCCGCATTCTGGATCATCTTTAGCGGAAAAGAGCAATGCTACTAAGAGTATGTTTCAATAACTCATTTACAACCCCATATGCGCTCAATACTACGAAAAATAGCCATTTTTGTACGCAGTGTCAAAAACGAGGACGTGGTTCATGCGCACTAGGACATTTAAATACGAATAAGACGAACTTCGAGGCATCCTAGAAGAAAAACGATGTATTTGGAATTTCACGGTTTGAACTATTTATTTTGCCAAAAACCAAACAAACGAATATCGATAATTTGACCTATTTCGTGGTACCCTCTCCTCTTAACACTACCAGAGGTGGTAAAATATATTAATTTACCTCACACAACTGTGGTTAAAAACTATCCCTATTCCTTTCAAAGGTTTCACTTGCCTAGAAATTGTTGTCTACACTGCGGCAAAATCTTGCAAACTACTGATATTAAAGACTCACAGTTTGAGTGAAATTTAATTTGATAATTAATTGAGTTGAGAGTGATCACTCATTTACAACTGACAATTATTTTTAACAATAACAAACCTTTTAATCCGCCACCTTCCATGTTGATCTGTGCCTTATATCTTCACATCCATGATTCATTTGTGGTGCCTTCTCAGCATCCTTTGACTCTAACCATTGCCATCACATTCATTAATCCGTTTTCTCGATTTCTCTGTTTAATTCTGCTGCTTCATCAGATCATCTGATCATATTTCTTACCACACTTTTCTACCGGTGTCCCAGACCAAACGAAAACGTATCTTAGAAACATTTTGAGAACATCAATACGAACATTATATGCCCCAACAGTAGATTGTGTTATAATGTTTTCTTATAACACATGTTTAGAAGTATTTAGATTGATGAAGCGTGCACAAAAAATCTCGTTTAGTATTTACTCCAAACTGTTAAAAAATTGTTAAAATAATTTTTACATTTTGGCTTTGGGAACTGAAAAGGTTTCGAATGTTGCAGGCATAACTACAACCTTTTATAAGGAGACGGAGAGTGATTTATAAAAAAGGTACTCGCGATCTTCTTATCAACGACTTTACTTAGATTCTCTTACTCTGCCTGACGCCGCGACCCACTGTTATTCAGTGAGGCCAACTTTGCGTAAAGAAAGTTGAACATAATTAAAACTGTACAAAATTGTACTGCAAAAGTCATGGTACTACATAGATGAGAAAGAAATAGTATTATTATAGAATGTTGGAATAAATGAACATTAATACTGTAGATAATGAGAATCAATAAGGAATTAATTAATTTTCTGTTATTGAGTTAACTTTTATTTCTGCCTTCTATTTATTAATTAAATGCATATAGGTTCTAACAATTCATATTTTTAGATCATAGCATTAGTTTTTGAACACTTTTATTTAGAAAATGCTTATATAAACTTTATAACGAAAAAGAAATACATATTCAGCATATAACTTTATGTAAATTATTAATTTTATAAAATTATTGATTATTACTACGATTTCGGACCATTGCACGTGAATTCGGTCTCTAATTTTAATTTTGACAATTGCAGATGTCAAAAATTATATTATTTTACATAAACTAACAATTTCATGAAAATATATATCGATTATTCTATTTTAATGGTCAATAACATTTAAACCCCACAAATAAATGAAAATTAATATTTTTATGATATTAATAATTTTTATAAGAGTATTTAAGACTTTTTACAGCTGGAATTATCAAAATTTAAATTCTGCCATTGGATTCGAGTTCAACACCGCCACAATCCAAAATTATCTCAATCATCAATTTTTTAGAACTAATCCGAATACATCGTAGTGTTACATTTTTCTCTTGAATCAAGGACTCTCCCATCCCCTTTTTGCTCGAGGTATACAATTATAAATTAATTCCTGCTCCTCAGGTTATAATTAGAGACGATTTTACGGGCTGTTTTGGGATTGCCGGAGCTGCGAGAGGCGTTGACTTCTTTCACTGGAGCGCTGCAGTTAATTTGAGGGCTAGGAAAGTTGCGCCGAAGTTGTGCGTGGCATTGTGAGTGGCAACGCTGCAGAGAGCTTCGGGTTTCTCGCATTAAACGGCGGGAAAGTACAGCACAGATTGTGCTTCGCGGGTCCACTGAATGGAGTCATTTGAAACTAATTTCGTCAAAATCCGTACAAGCAAATACGATCATTTAAAGATACGTATTTCTCTGCCTGGTAATACAGTTTTAGATAGTTTGTAGCATAAAGAATCTTTAAACTTCCTTTGCAAATATTATATTCCTGATATAATTTCTTATTTCCTTAAAATGAAGGTTTTGCTCCTTCATTACACATTGAAAAGAACATTTAAACATATTCAAAAGAAATAAAAGCGTACAGACATTCAATTGTGTTTTTTCAGGAATGTCCTACACATCTGGTGCAATGTACAGTTACCAGAATATACGTTTGGCTTGAAAAATATATGTATGTAAAAATACTTCATAATTGCGACGGAAGTGATCAAGGAGTAAAAGAAGAAGATTAGAGAGGACTCTGGAAGCTGATGAGAAGCGTTTCAAGTTTTTTGAGTCAGAAGTCTTCTTGCGAGATCCCACAACTCCCCACAATACCAGCATAATATAAATGTCTAATAACCACTAAAATAATATTGTCTAAGGTACAAATTTCGTTACGCAATTTGGGAATATTTCGAAGACGTCTTCTCCACACTAACTCTTAATACCTCTAAATTATTACGTAACGTTTGCCGCGTCTACCTACACTAATTGATATACGTAAAAACAAATTACACAAGTAGAAAAAATGTATTACTTTTATTTGGTTTGTTTATTAAAATATATGGTATTTAAGTCAGAATTACTTAACGATACTGACTGTACGTAACAATAAGAGAGAAGAAGAGATTACGCATGAGCGAGAAAGTTTCTGACAAGCCATACAAAAGCCGTTGGCGAGAATCTACTGCGCCAGTTAAATTGGATTCACGAATATACTGAAGAAGAGTTTCGAATATTTTGTTTGTAATGTAGCAGACTAAATAGATAAACTATTAATAACAAATATTTCCTTTTAATTTAACAATGTATACTCCAAACTCTTTACTTACTATTTTTTTAAATTTCGGGAACAATTTGAGCCATAGTGACAGTTTAAATACGCACACTAAGAAATTAGTTGCTTAGACGGGATATACCTTTGTTATTATTGTTATTTTAAAAACAACTTAACTTTAAAAAACACTCCCTGGCTCAAGGAAAAAATACACGAAAAGGAAATAAAAAGAAAAAAAAATACGTGGATGAGGCGTTTAAAAAGGGAACACACAAAGGTGACGGTTCGCAGAAGCGTCGCGGCGACAAATTGGGCCCATCGGAGGCGTCGCGCTGTGACGTATGAGCGTCGGCGTCAGTGGCTCTACCTGGCGGCAGTAATAAGAATGCTCGTTACACGCAGACCCCATACACCTCGAATCACGCGGCGTGGTACAGGGAAAAAATATATTTCCGCGAAGAGCGCGACCTGGCCGTTGGAGTGGGAAACAGGAGGTTACGACTGCTGCAGCCAATCTTCGGGGCAATAACATGCTCTACACTCACGGGACTAATATATCATAGCAGTTAGAGCGCCCTGAAATACTAAATGCGTAACGCGTCCAGAGAGTAAATTGCCTTATTTTGTGAAATAAAAAACATAGTTACAAGCAAAACTTTATTGGCAACAGACACAGCACTATTTGAGCTTTTTGCGACATAGTCACCACACGAATTAAGACACTTGCCACAGAAAAAATGAAAATCGTTGGGTGTGAGGTCAGGAGTATATGGGGATGATCAAACAGCCCTCAGCCAAACTGTTGCTGCACGAGGACGAGCATTGTCATGGATCAGCACAGTAAGCATGCCAGTAAGAGCACGCCAAAACCTGCAGCGAGCATGCCGGTAAGAGCTAACGATGAATGTCCGTCAGCGCGATGCGTTGTGCGTTAAGGAACTTCACGGACCGAACCTCCCGGGCGGCGGGAGAGTGAATAAGCGCCGCTATTTCGGGCGAGACCTGTCCGGCCAGCACGTTGTTGATTCGTCGAAGATCGCTTACACATGCGTAATTTCCTCGTCTACATGCAAGTACTTTTAAAGCAAAACATACGAAAATTACTTTATATATATATATATATATATATATATATATATATATATATATACACACACACACACACACACACACACACACACACACACACAAAGTTCAAACATCGTCTAAACATTAAATCTACGTTCGGAAAGTGTTCAAATTTCTTATTTGGTTGCCCTTCTCACGTATTATCAGTACCTTTCCTGCAAACAAAACTTTACAAACATTAATAAAATGAAGTATTTTCATCGCAATTATCAATCAACAGATTGTGTATAGATAAAATTTTGGAACCGATTATTCTACAAAAAAATAAAATAAAATACTCCTTCATGCATAACAGTTGCAAATAGAAATATGGTTATAAAGTGAATTTTAGTTATGGGGTGAGCATTATCTGATTTTCAAATGCGGGTAACGAATTCATCAATGGATTTTGTGCAACAAAATGATCGCGACATTCATGAACACATAAATCTACGAGCATCTATCGGCACAAATTAAATAAAATTACACATGAATGTCGATAAACGGATGATATCATATGGTCTCATATGGACATTTGCATTGAAAAATATGGAGTATATTAAGAAAATGGTGTTTGAATTTTTCTAAAAATGCACTATTTTAAGGTCAGTTTTACAGCAAACATTTCAGTTTTGTAGTAACTTAAAAATTCATTCAAAGACTTGTATTCACAAGTGCAATAATGTATAAAATAACGCCATAAATTTAACAATTCCACAATCTCGGATGTTCTGTAAAATCAGTGGAATTTTTGAAACCCGAACATCGATGTATCTTCCAAGCGGGCGAGCAGCGAGAGATTCAGGCGGCGATGGATTTTCTGTCTGTCTGGCGCATTCAAGCACCATTACAATAATTTCCATTAAAAGTACACCTTTTAATCCTTTGTAGGTCTGAGATATCTAGGTTATTATGTGATATTGTAAGGATTTCCATCTCCATCAGCGTGCCAAGGGAGGCAGTGCGTAAGAAGGTGAGTGGGGCGTGGCGGGCGTGCCGTGGCGTGCCATGGGGAGGCGTGGCGTTGCGTTGCGTTGCGCTTGCGTTGCGTTGCGGAGGGCGTGGCGTGGCGTGCGGGCGTGGCGTGGCGCGCGACGAGGCTCGCATTGCGTGGCGGTGGCGAGCCGACAACGGGGCGCCTAGGTGGCATGGTTGGGTGGCTGTGGCAGTGGCGTGGGGTGCGTGCGTGGCGTGGGCGGTGAAGGCGTGGCGTGGCGTGGCGACGCGTGGCGTGGCCGGCGACGGGGTGCAAGCGTGGTGGCGAGCGAGCTGGGGTGGCGGGCGGTGGCGTAGGCGTGGTCGGGTGGGGAGCAGGGAGTGGCGGTGGCATGCTGAAGGGTGCCCGGGCGAGAGCCGGGGGCGTGAGCGAGCATGGGTCAGGCGGGGGGCGGGCTTTGCGGGCGGGGCTTAGTGCCAGGTGGACGAGGGCGCCTGCGGTTGCGTGTGCCGTGGGCTGCTGCGGGCTTGCAGTCAGGCGCGTCGCGCGGCACGGTGGCCCCTTGCGGCAGCAAAGGCGCGGCGCGGCGGCGGCGGGCGTCAAAGGCAAGCAACGCTCGGGGGGGAGGTGGGGTAAACATGCGGCACGTGGGACAAGGGCATTGGGGGACGGGGGAAGGCAGGCGGGAGAATAGGAAATTTGTAGGTGGCGGGGGACACGGCGGTGAGGGCGTGGGCGGAGCAGGGGCTGGCGGGGGGAAGTGGGGGTGGTAGTGGGGGGGCGGACGCGTGGAGGGAGGGGGGAGCGGGAAGGGGCGGGAAGGTGGCGGGGGATCGGACAGGGGGGGTGTGCAGGGATCTGGGTCTTGGGGGGGCGGGGGTCCTTGCGCTGGGGGAGTGAATGCGATGCGCGAGCTGCATCGTTCACTGATTCATGAATGTCGGATACGCCACCTGCTTTGCTTGTTAGTTCTGTGAGTGCGGACAATGTTTATCTGGGGAAGTGGCGCTGGTTCTTCCCTACTGGTAGAATCCCTCCCGATGGTGAGATTTGGTGCCGTGAGTGGTTACGAGAATGGGAAATTCGAGAGAAGGCTCCATTCAGTGGCGCAGCCCTTACAATATTCATATTTATTAGTCACATGTCCGTTTCAGCATGGATTTTGGCGAGAGACTGTATGGCGTGACCTACACGTTGACTTCCGAGGTATTTCCTCTTCCAGTTGGCTCCACGCACCGGAGCCCCTCCCCAGGCGTGACAATCTGGAAGCATTGACTCGTATGGCAGTATGAGTCAGGAAACAGGGTAGGACAAGGTACACGGTGGGAAAGATAGCGTGGCACTTGGCCCGTTTGTTAGCGTACTGTTTCGGCATTCACCTGGTGTTGATCGGAGAAACCACGGAAAACTACAGACCAGCGAGCCAACTGCCATAATTCTACTCCAGACAGTGCCTGTATTCAACCTGTCTAGTGTCGAAAATCTTGCCCCTGACGGGCTTCCAGCCTCTGAACCTCCCGCTCAGAGACAGCGGCGAGGCTCGCTCTGATCTAGCGCATCCGCTTGCGTGGGCGAGGCGGCGAGGCGTCGGGGGCGGAATGCGCGTCGTGGCGCGAATGCGTCGCTGAGACAGGGCGCGCGGAGCGTAGTGGCCGGCGGCGTGAACGGTATGCGCGGAGTGGCTTGAGCTGAGCGGTGTCATGGGCGCCAGGATTGGACAGATGGAAATAGAGACGCATTTTTGAATGAGAAAACGAATGGAATTGATGAACTTCTTACGTTCTCCATTTATAGATTTCTTGTCCTCAAAACGAATAGGCCATAATCCTAAGGCGCATCCAAGTTACACATGGATAAAATCTGGATTTCATGATTGAAAATTGGAGTTTGTATTGTTTACGTCATTCCAAACTATTTCTACCCTATTTTTTAGTAGAAGGATGAAACAAAAATATAGAGCCATCTAAAAAATGTTTAAAAATTGTCCACTTCTTAACTAAATGCTCGAAAACTCCTTATACTACTTATCAAAAAATTGTAAATTAACTGATATAAAGAACAGTCTTGAAGAAGATATTTTATTAAGGAAAACCGTTTCATCTTCAAAACAAGTAATATTAAGACGTCGAGAAAATTTGGAGCTTTGGTAATTTTCCTACATACGAGTACACAGATTTTAACGAAGATGAGATATGTGCCATATTTTGTTGGTCATTGGGAACATTTAATAGTGTGTAATAATTAAATTCGATGTGAAACCCCAATAACTCAAAAAAATTATTTCTCACTTGCAAGTCATCGAGATTTTGCTGATAGAATTGGAATATCAATATTAGAGTAAATTGCCTGAACAGTTTAGCATCGATCACAGACGGACAACTCTGACTCATCGCTCCCGGGAACAAAAATTACAAAACCTGGACTCCGAATACACGACAAGTTAGGGAAGTGATTTAGAAATTAGGTGATCAATATTTATTAATTTTTCTTTTTGAATTTCCCACGAAACGAGTTATTATTACGAAACAATATTTCTGCCGCAGAAACCAATAATCACTTTTTATTATGTTCCAAGGCGAGAAAGTAAACATTGAAAAATTTTCACAGTAAAGCTAGGGGGGCATTTTCAATTCTTTAAAAATATTTAATTTGATTTCCCATATCACTTAATATACAAAAGTAAAATACAATTAACAATAATATAATTGCATGACTTTCACCGCTACCAATGTAGTTTTGAAAATTGCAGCAGTTAAATTTTCTAACTTAGTCAATAAAACTCATGATTGCAAAATTTACTGAAAAAAAGTTCTCTTTTAGTTAAACCATTATTAAAATTTATATAACAATTTTAACATCTGTATAAAAACAGGGCATTTTCCAAATTGGGATAAATTTAAATGCTATATTTTTCAAAAGTGCTACAATTATTTTCTAAAATATTTTTAAAGAGTAGAGCAAAATACATCATTCCCCAATAATCGACTTTTACATGTATCGAATTGCACAGAGATCCTAAATGTGAAAGATTGACCCAGCGATTCTCCGCTTGTACCATTCTACACATGATCGACTCGCCCAGCCATCCTCCACTTGATGGACTTGACCAGCCATTCCCCACTTGATCGACTTGACCAACCATCCCCCACTTGATCGACTTGCACAGCCATCCCCCACTTGATCGACTTGCCCAGCCATCCCCCACTTGATCGACTTGCCCAGCCATCCCCCACTTGACCAACTTGCCCAGCCATCCCCACTTGATCGACTTGCCCAGCCATCCGCCACTTGATCGACTTGACCAGCCAACGCCCACTTCACCGACTTTCCCAGCCATCCGTCACTTGATCGACTTGACCAGCCCACGCCCACTTCACCGACTTTCCCAGCTATCCCCACTTGATCGACCTGCCCAACGATCTCCACTTGATTGACTTGCCCAGCCAACGCTTACTTGATCGCCCTGTCCAGCCATCTCCCTGGTGATCGACTTGCCCAGCGATCCATCACTTGAATGACTTGATCAGCGATCCATCACTTGGTCGACTTGATCAGCGATCCATCACTTGGTCGACTTGATCAGCGATCAAGGAATAGTAGATCAAGTCGGGACTTGATTTACTTTTCCTTTTATTTTCTACTTGATGGACTTGGGCGGAGATCTTCCACTTGATTTATTTTCCCAGTGATCAACAGGTGCTAACATTAAAAAAAATCGCTAGTCACCTATTGCACACAACGATATGATCCTACACCAACACGTATAAATACCAACTTACAAATCACCCGAACTGCACCATGAGGTTTATTTCTTGAAGGTGAGTACAAAGGAGAAGCAAAATAAAAAAATATTGTTTACTAAAGTCAAGTACTACCAATAAACTTTCGAATCTAAGTTATAGCATTGATGGTTGATGAATCCGGTTGCTGGGACCGGCCGTTAATTATACATTAGATCAATAGCATCCATTGCGATTAAACGAAATTATTTCGTTTTCTTTCGTTGGATTACTGATTATTCAGGAACATTTGAGCATCGCTTTTAGCATTTGTACTAAAAATTTAGCTTTTAGGACACTATGAATGACCCTAAAGAGCCGCGTTTACTAATGTGTCTATTTTTTTCTAAATGAAAGTTAAGATTTTATTTAATAATAGAAGTGGTTTTTGATACACGCGAAATGCCCGATATTTATTTCAATCAATACCTAACAATAATGAAGGCTATTTACGAGCGAGGTTATTCTTCATAAAAAATGTTCATTATATTACTTAAATGATTACCCCTAAGTACTTTTTAAGTGAAGTGTTTCTTTTACACTGCATAAATTTCGATTGAACAAAACGTAGAAAATCTCAGCTGCCTTTAATGATTGTGATCTGAAATGACTGAAATTATCATACTTGTTCGAAAATAGGGTATTGTTAATTGTTCACAAAGCACTAAAACAACAGTACGATTAATGATGTTTCTACTGTTAGGGTTTAAAAAAGTAACCCGAGGAACAGGAGCTCTGACGCCAGCGAACGGAGAACGGCTGCAGTAGCTTCAGATGATGGAGAATTACAAGAGGGGAGGAGGGAAAGTGACGGAAGAGGACGAGAGAAGAAGTCGTGGACATACGAGATGCCATTTGTCACACAAATTGTGTCCCATCAGCCTCTCTTTTACTACCATTCGCGCACCATTCTCTCAAGATATTTTATCACTACACCGAAAGTTATGGTCTGAATTGTCAAAATTTCGGAATTGACCCTGACAATTTTTCGAACATTTATGTAAAATGTAACAATGAATAATTCTCATTTGACTTGGATTCGGAAAAACATGTCTGTTTAGGTAATTAGTTCTTTGGGGAAAAGCAAAGTTAGGAACATTTTACAAACCGTTGAGGTAATGATCATGATTAAATAATGAAGAAACACATTGTACGGTTAATTCATTTTTCAGCGTTATTTTGATCACTGGTTTCTTACTTTGCAAAAAAATGATCTCAATAATACTGTTTGTAAATCGAGTGTGTAGAAATACTCTGAACACAAAAGCTCATGCAGTAATATTCGAAATAAAATGTTTCTACTTCTACAAACGATCTCGTTTGTTTCAAACGGGGTTCTCCACTACTTGAAATTTGATGTTTGACGATTTTGCAGAATCAATAGACTGATATAACTATAAATAATCATGTACACACACATTGTATTTAAAGTACTATACTATTTCATACTCTGTACTAAAATAAGATTAGTTTCACACGAATATTTGTATTTAATGTGAAAAACGATAACTTTTTATGCAAAATAAAATCCCGAGTACCTTCATAACTTAGCAATGTGTTAAACAACGTAACATTAACTTTAAATTACTAAAGGTATTTCCAAAATTTGCTCCGATTTCTCAGGTTTCGAGTGATTAGTTCAGACGTTTCCTCGCCAACAAAATAGGCTGCAATATCTCAAATTGGACTCAAAGGAACAGTCCAAATGAATTGCAATATATTTTATTCAAAAATATTTTTAAACAAAAATCACCAAAAATATATGATTTTCAGTTTTCTAAGGGACTTGAAAGCTATTGGCTAAACAAATGACCATCGGTGGCCTTTGACTTGAGGTCTCTCCTCTTGGCAGGCATAAACTACTGCGTTCGAAACTAGCTCGTTCGATTTGATTATCGATAGATGACAGTCGTTAAAACTCCGACTCTGGATGAATCAAATTTTATAAGAGATGAGGTGCACTGCTGCACGTTTTGAAAACCCATTTCTTGATTCTATAATCGTCACCATTTCTACTTTTTACGTGAAATTGCTGACGTTACATATTCACATATTAGGGGCGTTATCCTCCTACTCTTTCACTCCAAAATTCTACCTATTTCTCCAATCCTTGGTTTCATGTCTCTCTCCATAATCGTTCTAAACAAACTCATAACTCTTACCTTTGGAGAGAACGAGGAAATTTTATCAGAGACATTGCGGAGGGGGTCGTGCAAAGACGTTTGCTTGCAAACTGCAGATTACGGAGAACATAGCGCTTGGATGCCCTGGCACGAGATTCGTTGACCCTAACCCTTAGTTGCATGCCGCTTATCATCAGAAGCAGAGATCTCTATCGGCGAGAGATCTCTACCGGAGCAGCCGGTAGGAGCAAAGATAAGACCGCCAACATTGAAAAAAAGCTGCATACGGCTTGCTCTCACAAGTCATATAGCCATGACAAAATTGTGCTTCAAGAAGACATAAACCTAAGCGTTAAACTAATAAAATTTGCATTATTCATACCAGTTTGAATAGATGGTTGAAACATGGAGAACCCTTAACGACAATCAATGTATATAATGAAGTCAGGTTTACGAAGCTTGGTCACAAGAGAAAAAAATCACTACATGTTTTTGATGCAATCAATCGTAGAGAAACAACAAAGAACCGGTTGTTTCTTTTCTGTTGGTTGCAAGCCCTGACGATGAATATATATTTTCCGAAACGTTGGCAAACAATCATGTAGGGCCATTTTCTTTCTGACCACGCCACATAAACCTAAAGGCCCCATAGACTTTACTAAACACATGGTTGTAGAAACTAAGTAGTAGGTAAGTGACAAAAATAATGAAAGCGATAAAATTAAGATAGATATCACATCGGGGCGCAGCGTGTTCTCGAGCAAGGAACGGAGTGAATTACTTCAACCTCTGCATTTCTCGTAGCTTTTTGGTAGTTGCAACCGAAATTTTCCATGTCTTTCCGCATCAACGCAACCGCCCAACCATGAGAGAACCAAGCGCAAGTTATCCGTCCTCCAGACAGCGAAAAGAAGGTCTAGGCCTACGTAACTCTTCAGCAACTTATGCTTCGTTATTCAAAATTGCATTCGGAACCGCGAAATCAGTGTTGTTGTTTATGATGATGTACAATGTGCAAAAAGAAATTTGGAAATTGCTGGCCTTTTTGAAACGCTACTGCGAATATTGTCTCATCGTTATACTTCGCCAAAAGACATATTTACAATTGTTCTTTTTTACCTTGATTGCGTTTTTACGGTGATTTATATCTCTCGTCGTCTTGTAAACGATGAGGAATCTACCTATGGACGTTTACCTAACATAACTGAAGGCAAACAAACAAAATTGTAAATGGGTCTTGTGGCGATGAACAACGATGCCACAATATGAAGAGTCAGCGACTGAGAGGCTCATGAATATCTTGGGATGGAATGCATAGTGTACATTAACACACTGATGCTGTGTTTTTGCAAGATATTGTGTGCTTAAGAAACATTTGACGTCAGAGTTAAATCATTAAGACCTTGTGAATGTGGCGCTGTCAAAGCAAGCCAAACAGTCTTTCGCCGTTTCTTTTGTTGTGCCCCAAACGGTTGGCAACTGACTGGCTCTGACGTGTACGTAGAAAGTTTCACCCACAGGCAGGAGAGGCGGTGCTGTTCATAAGAAATATGGCATTGGCTAAATAGTTTATCAACGCGTTTTCCGTATTTACATCATTAAGATTTAAAATTAGTCTTAAAGAAATTTCATTATGAGGAAACGAAATAAATCATGTAAATTAATTATGTTTAGACAACACAATTAGGTATGCGGGAAGTAGTCGTTATCAGGTCTCTGTACTGTCACCAATTAATTGTCAAGCGGTAGACCAGAAAACGCAGGAATGTTCGCGGCGGCACAGTTCATCATTTTACATTTTCATTCGAGTATTGCGGTTTATTATGATTAGTTGAAAGTGTTTATAAAATCACGAAATTTTGAGCTTCTTTGCGCTTATGTGTCCGCTAAATGCGCCTTACGCCCAATGTGTGGGAAAAGATCCACTCACAGCTGCAGCCTTGTCTGCAGACGCAGACAGATACAGCTCCCTCGGGCACAGGCGCTTCGCATTCTGCACGGCGCCGATTTCCCTTCTGCTGTGGCGCCGCCCTTCCGCTTGGCCCCTTCGAATCCACCAAAGAACCGCCGAGGGAAACAGAAAAAAGAAACTCGTCTTATCCATCTTACGTAATATGACGCACACGTGTGCAGAATGAAGAAGGTACACAACAGAGCATCCAGTGTGTTCTGAATGCGAAAATATCTCAAGAAAGATTACGGAAGCAAGGAGTATATTTCGCTCTCTTGACATTTAGCAGCGTTTTTGGCTGGTAAGCACTTGGGACGTGTACACATCAATAACGTGCTTTTCAAGTTAACGCCTTCAGCGAAAGGTATACGATTGTACTGTTTCAAGTACAAATTACTTCATATTGGTCTTCAAAAATAGATTTATGAGCAAAGTTGGGCTTCGCAGTGGGCATAAATCGAGGTTAATATGTATGTGCATGTATGTGTATGTGTGGGTCACAACATTAAGTATATACGCAAAAATACGCATACTTTTCGACAAAGAAATGCGCGCAAAGTAGCAATTAAGTAGTGAGTGACAAGGTATTGAGACCAAGCACGACAACTATTGTACACTTCCACTGAGTCACGAGACGCACTAGATATTTGGAACTTACGACAAGATTTGGCGGTGTTCCTTCCCCTCTGGAATGCTACATTGAAGTGATACGATGTCGTGCCGACATACACATCGGCTTGCGGGTTTTCCCCAGTTATCTTCCACAGCGAGGCCGGGTCCGAGCTTTAAACTGGTTTCTCGACATAGTAAGTGGTAATGCAGAACATTTAATTGCATTTGTATATCTGTGCATGTGTGTGTGTGTCTGTATGTATAAGGAGAGGTAAGGGAACAAGGATGAGGAAGAAAATATTGCGTATGCTTTTGACTCGTTTCTTTAAGATACTGACTCAGCTTTCCCCTCGTTTAGATCGGGGAAACTACCAATAAGAGTAGCCATTCTCTAAATGTTTCCTCCTCACAACGGACGTAGATAGTACTGAAAATCCATCAGAGTCGGAATTCGAACACTAGTATCCAACGGTCAAGAGCAGGAGCAAGTGTTGCGACTGCGCTATCGCAGGTGATGCATTACATGGACGAGCAAGGTGTAGAAGAACCCATATTTGTCACGTAATGTGTCGACTCTTTTGCAATTACCAATATCATTCAATGGGATATTATTCTCTCTTCCCAAGATCTACTGTACCCACTTCAATTCTTCAAAGAACGCGTGGCGATAGTGTAACGGTTAGCGGATTGTTGTAACCAAGTCGGCGGGTTCAAACCTTTAAGCCGTGGGTTTTTAAGGGCGAAAAAATCCTTCGTTCGTCTTCCTTCGGATGGGAAGTAAAGCCGGCTTTCCCATGTTAGTAGATTTACTTGCATGTAAAATATTCTCAAGCCTAAATGATGCATCTGAGCTAAATTCAAAACGCCTGTTTCTCGCTCAAGAAATACCTCTTTTCTCTGTTAGCTGGTGAAAGGAGCATAGCAAAATTTGCGTGGTCAGACGGAAGAGCAGGCCTCATGGCCTGAGTATTGCCACGTAAAATAAGGCATAAATTCAATTCAATTCAAAGAAAAAAAACAATGTCGTTCATGGAGATCTCCTGCGACAGAAATATTAAATTATTCAAGTTGACTAGAAGAAGAAATAATTCTGCATTATGAAATAATATAATAATCCTAAAGTGGTATAATTTTTATTAATGTATTGTATTATGTATTTCTCTCCATTTATTTTATATTTAAAGAAAAAACAACTGCCCCTGTATCAAATATCAGGTTAATATTGATGTTGCAATAATGCAACATGAGTCGATACTTTTTTGGACATTTTTTTTCAAAAACGTTAACAGCTGCTTTCAATTTCTCAAATTCTTTTGTAAGGTGGCACTGGCTGAGTTCAATATCTGACCACTAACCAAATTTTGATTGGACAATACTGAAGCAAAATCGGGGTTAATAAATAAATTAATTAAAAATAGACTACCAATTGCTCACTGAATTTCACATAACTACTTTAGAATTGTAGCTCTAGAATTTTGAGGAAACTACTTCTGGATTGCGGTCACCACTGTAGTTTTTACCCTTTTTTACTTAGACAGAAACATATTTTAGGGATTGTTGACGCCTTCCGAGTGTTTCCCACTACAAAATACATATTATGTACAGGTTCATTATTTATTTCCATTAATCATTTAATGGAATACGTCAAAAAAGTGGAGCTGAAATCCTAAAAGAAATCCTCCCTGAATCACTATTATTTATTTATTTGACCGCAAAGAGTGAGTGAAGTTCTTGGTTATAAGTAGATCGTGAAAACAACATATGTTAAAATGTAGCCACACAACACTCAAAATAAATGAAGAAGTGGTCGCAAGAGGTGCAATTTGTTCATATTTAGCCACGTCCTCACAAAACTTCGTTGGGCACTTTCAACCGCAAGTATTTTCGAAACAAGTAGAAGTCGAGGCTTGAAAATATTTTTTTGCCGTACGTCACCCTCTGTGCTCAGTGGATGAGTCACGTGGCTTGGTGGTCTGTGTGCATTCATCGAACGGTCAATGTTTTTGTTCTTTTCTTTCTCCAGCTGCAACTCATCTATCATTTTGAGATGGTGCATTAAGGGTGAACACTGCGCATTTCTTCGTAGAAGTGGACGTTTATGAGGTTACATCACCTTCAGTAAACCCGAACGCATCCCTTCCCATTCCGCCCACACTAAAATGATTTTTCCCCGTCGACTGATTCGTTCGACGTGCGCGGAGAAACCGACAGAGCGCAGCACGCGCGCGCTATGCGGCGAATATTTTTGCGAGGTCTCCCGCTCAGTGAACAGGACCATATCACAAGAATTCACTTCGCTCGCGCAAAATTTTATGATGTGCTCGGCATTCGGCGAAAATATTTGCACATGTGGACGTGGCTCTACGTGTTGTTCTATTCTATTCTAGTAGCAATATTATAAAGAATAAATAACTTGAAAAATAGCAAAAGACATATTGATAATTAGTTACTTTGAATGTTTATAAATTCTGTTATTTTCTATATCATGTTTTAAGACAATTAATGGTAATCAGTCATTTATACTTCAATCAGTGGTAACCAATAAATCAATCAATAACCAGTCATTTGTATTTCATATAATTTTCATTGTCAAAATATAATATAAAACGTGATATTTTAATAATTAATACGAATAACTGGTTACTTATTAATTTATTGCACTGATTGCCTTAAAACATAAGATAAAATTGCACTGATTGCCTTAAAATAGTAAAAGACAATTTTTTGAGAAATGTGAGAACGCTGGTAAGGTGTAATGAACATTAATAAAGGATGAAATAATTGAAATCATCTTTGCCAACTTAAATTTTAATAGAAGCCGCTTTCTATTCTGCAAAGACAAGGTAATCTTACACATGGGAACGGGCAACCTGTGTAAGTAGTGTGTGAGTAGGTCATTAAACTACTTTCGGTCCTCCCCTCAAAACAAATTGAAACAAACGATTCTTTCAACGCTTCGCGATATACTGATGGGGAAACTGATCATATTTTTTCTCAATCCTTCCAGAGCTTCTAAGAAAATTCTCGAAAACCATTCGCTATTGGAGGATTTCAAAGCACCCCCAAGGCAACCATGGACTTACGCTCCAATACTGAGACTTATTTTTTTCTCTCTTTGCCACTAAAGCCTCAATCTTATTTTTATTTTTAGATTATAAGAATAAAATCTAATTTTGTAATGATTCATTACATTTTTTTAATCCAACGTTACTTTTCCATGAATTTATTTACGCCCAAGGGAAAGACGAGTTATTTTTATCATGAACTCGCTTAGCACAAATGCCTGCTTGAAGCGGCACAACGAACTAGTTATTAGAATATTGAGAAGTATTTATAGTGGATTGTACTTTGTCGTACGTTACAACCAACAATTCAAAGACAAGCGACATTTGAAGGAAATATCAGCATTAACAATTATACAGGCCTCTTGAATACTGTTCAAGAGGACTTCAAATTGATTAGAATAGGGTTAGAAGAATCTGAGTAAAAGGAACCACGCAAGTTTCGCCAGGAAATATTCAGTTCAAGCAGACGGCATTATTGACTTTAATATAAGTAGTGAAAATTATAGCGAAGGGCCTTACAAGATTCAGCACAACAAACTCATTTCTCATTTCGTGAGTAGAACATCGTAACATTGAAATTATATACGTACCTTTTCCCCAGCATTAGTAAACCAAATACTCTCACTCCCTTGTTGAATGTTTCTTACCTGAAACAAAAGAGATAAGATTTCATTGGAGTGCAACATGACATCATTACAATTCCCATACAGAAATTACGAAAGTCCTTCAACAGCAAAAATGCTACGTAAAAAATCCACTAAAATGATCTCAGGACCACTAAATAACAAGAATAACAAGTAAATATTTATATAACACTATAATAAATTAAATATTTGAACAAAAATATTTTAACGGGTTTTTCAATTTAGAATACGTTATTGCATTTCAATAATGTGTTACAGTACAATGCGTATAATACACACGTGTATATATACGTATAATAGTTCTATACATAAGAAAGCCACACGAGTGCCAATTCTATAATTCAACACGTGAGCAGCAAATATTTAATGGATCCTGGTCCCTTTCTTCGACAACCATAACTGACAGCGGTGTCGTAAACAGTGGCGAGCGGTGTCGTAAACACTGATTATGAGAATCTAGCCTGTATGTATAAGAATAGGCGGAAAAACACAATCATGTATTTGAATTTTTCATTTCAAATCCAAGTTGTCTCATTGTTTTTGAATTTTCCCTGATTTCGAAGGTGCCTAACAAAACCGTTAACACCTCCCACTTGCTGCATAGTTTTCTTTCAAATTCTCCACGAACTGGACATTAGTGATACAAATGTTTTGATTGTTGGCAATACGAAGAAACATAATAGACTGTCCAGTGTCATTAATGAGATAACCGCATACGTTTGTCGTAAACGTGCAACAACCCCTCACAGATTGCAAGTGGCAGCACTAACGGTGGAGTGATGTTTCGAACGTCTAAAAGAGTATTAACATTGGCTTTCGGGCCAATAGCGGAAACTTTTCCAAAAGGGTTGTTTGTAATGTGTTCGCATACCGCTGTGGTTAAAGTATACCGTCATGGTACAAGGATGAAGTACAAAATCGGACCGAGGCAACAACGGTGCACCACGCGTAGATGACCGAGGAGAAGGACGGCTGCGGGGATGTGAACGGGCTTGCCACTGTAGAGCACCTAACCACCCAGGTGAAGCAAGGGAGCTACCAACAGGCTCTCAACAATAGTTCAGCGCACGCCGCTACGTATGGGCCTCCGCAGCAGGCGCCTGGTTAATGCAACTATGCTGCCTATGCTGACTACTGTTCATCGGCGACGAACGCTAGAATTTGCACTCCAATATCGCAACTGGACGTCCACTGAGTGGCGGCAGGTGGTCTTTTCAGATGAATCATGATTTCCGCTCCATCGGACAGATGAGCGTTGGCGTATACGGCGTAAAATGACTGAACGCGAACACACTGCAGCAATCGCCGGACGGGTCCAGCCCGGAGAAGGGAGGGTGATGGTGTGGGGGATGTTTACGTGACATTCCTTGGGTGATCTCCTTCTGAAAGGCACAATGGATCAACAAAAGTTTGCAGCCATCCTTGGGGACCATGTTCAGAAGATTGTTCCTCAGCAAGACGGCATCTGCCAGCGGGACAATGTAAAGTGGCGTACAGCTTGCAGCGTACATGCCTGCTTTGAAGATAACAAGCAAGACTTTACAATACTCTCCTGACCACCAAACTTCCCCTATTTACACTGAAGAATCTGTAGACCATTTCGATCGGGCTGTTCGCGTCATGGATCCGTCACCGCGGAACCTAGCGCAACTGGCCACGGCGCAGAAGGTTTGACTTCCCCGGCGGTACCATCCAGAACCTAATTGACTCTCATCGTGCATGCCTAGCAAAGATCTGCACAGCAAAAGTGGGTTATTGACAGGTGGTCATATTAATGTGCCTGAACTGTGTATTTCGGAAATGCATTATCTATTTTTCCACAATGTGTTCTTCATAATACTGAAGAATCTTGCTGCTTGCTCGCTACTGCTTACGCAGTGTAGAGAAAGTGCTGCAACGCTGCAAGAAAAAACAACTGTTTCCAATAATGCGAGAAAGTATGGGTTATTGTAGCGCCCCTACTTATACATAGGATAAAAATTAATTTAATTTATTTTGTAATGAAGTGTGCCAATGTTAATATCGTTACACAAATGTAGCTTCTGTTGAAGTGCATGGCTTGTCTCTGGACAACCATCGGACATTTCAAAAACGTATGTAATACATGATTATTATTTTTAACTTAGCCTTATTAATCCCTTCCCTTTTAATAGACAATAGCACACTAGAATCTTTTTAACGGACAATTAATCTGTCACTAATAATTAGATTCACAGATCAAAAAGATAAATGACGTAGGTAACAAATAGTACCTGTGAATGTGAAAGAACAATGATAATTAATTCACCACGTCTAGGAACATTTTCTTCATGAAAGGATCTCTTCCTGACATGGAAATTGGTAGACCTATTGTTTTGGACTATTAATTTTGACGAATAAAGGGATATTAATGAATCATTTTCACAGAATCTGTGAATAAAGAGCACCTTGTACATGTAGGACAAATATGATATGATGATCAATAGTTGATTAATTGTACTAACACCACACATGGTTTACGAAAACTCATTCCTTGATAATTATCGGATTTCTATTGCGATTTATAGCAAATAATCAAAATACAAATTACGTCATATTTCACCACTCTCAAACTCCGTAGTTGACTCCTTTAATGCGTTCTAAATTTAGAATAAAAATAAACATAAGAAAATAATTAAGATACAGAATTCTAAATTGTCCCCCTTTTTTGTATACGTACGTACAAACGGAGTAATATAATACGTATACTTCGTCGATAAAAAGACGTTTTCGTGAAAACAACAGAAATAAACCTTTTTCAAACCGTCCGTCTGTCTGACCGTCTGTAAACAACACTAAGGCTTAAACGAGTCGAAGTAGAATTTTCTCAAAAATAAATATTCTTCGGTCGATCTCATCTGACTCAAAGTTCTGCGAGATAGAAAGACATTCTTTAAAATTTGGGAATACATTACATGCAGTTCTTTTTGAATATTTTTTCAATAATCACTCCAGATTTTTCTTTCAAATACTTCAAAGAAGAGAGTGAAATACACTTATAAAGATGGCTTAGGTCTGATTTTGACTCTTAAATAAGAATTTTTGAAAATTACAAAGGTTTACCTTTTTTTCGACGACTTCCTACAACTACAATATTGAAGATAGGGATTTTTTGAAATGAAATTTCTTGACCATAAATTATTTATTTTAATAACGTCGAGTACATTTAAAAAATAGACGTTTCGAGCATTTTTGTAGTCTACCCGATAGCACATCTGTTCACCAGACAGCCCGTCCTTTCGCCAGTCGGTTGCAAGGCCTTCGGTTTCTTTGCCGCTTTTAGAACACTTATCACGCCCTTAGGGCATAATAACTTGTTTAATAAATGTTTTATACCCCCACCGTGTACTTTCGACTTATAAAAAGGGAATTAACTTTAGTTTACCATACTTAAATTACAAAACACCTAAATCATCGATTTTTCTACATCTTTGTAATACAAAATGCGTATTCAATCAATTATCGTTCTTGGATTTATTTCAAGAAATCGCAAGGGATGGGTGTCGTATCGTTGAAAAAGACCTTGAACGAGTTGAAAGTTGGTTTTCATTCCATTTCCCAGAATTTACTTCCAAAGGCGCAATACAAACTCAATCCGCCTGAAGCGCCCTTTGGCTACCACGTGGCGGCGCTTACATATTTATAGGGAGGCTCTCTAGAGAGCGTCAGCCAAGTGGAAGGCAGCCCTCTTTCTCCTTCTCCCTCCCCTCCCTAGCGCTTAATTAGCTCCCAACGCTCCGTCTGGTTCTTCGGGAGCGTGGGGGGTGGAGCAGGACGTGGGCGGGACCGGAGAGGGGTGGGTGGAGGCGGGGTGGGCGTGGCGAGGAACGGAGGCGGAGCGGGGACGCGATAGGTAGGGTGGATAGGGGCGGGGCGGGTCGGGGCGTGGAGGGAGCGTGGCGGTGGCGGGAGAGGTGGGTGTGGACGGGCGGGTGCTGGAGGGGCATGGGCAGGAAAGGGGACGGGGCGGGGGCGCGGCAAGTGCGGTCTGAAAGGTGGGGGTGGGCAGGGCGGGTGGGGTGATGCGGGTGCAAAGAGCCTCTCAGCGACAGTTGGCGCCTGTGGAAGCCGCCGCGCCGACCAAACGTCGCCTCCCCCTCCACCGCTCACTGCCTCAAACAGCAGAGGCCCGAATTCACGCCAAATTTAACACTCATGTCTTCACGGCTCATTCGATGGTAATGAATGCTTATAACATAAGTTTTTTTACCCATTTGCCATTGGAAGCCAAAACCAAGCGTGTTCCGTGGCCTGTTTGTTCCTGTCCGAGCCTCATCCCTACTTCCATTGATCAGAGAAAGTCCGGAAATCACAGCAGCCATCAACCGAAATTCTCTGTCACAAATCCGCCTAGAGTCGAAAACTTTTCACTTACGGAAGTTGATCTCTATTTAATGTTTGTGACGATGCTGAAGAGATAATGGAGCTCCCATAGAGCCATGTGCTATTTTTAAATCGGAAAGCTCTCAATTAGTATGTAATGCGCATCTAAAAATATGCCAATTTTTAATAATGAAGGATGTCTACAGATCAAATAAGTCTGAGTTTCTGATTTCATGAAAACTTAGTGCCGACTCCTAACTAACTCTGAATATACCAATAAGTGATGTATACTACACCAAACTTTGTATTTGGACTGCAAAGTGCATTTCGTTGTCTTTCATACCATTGTTTATAAACGTATCCTTCACATCAGCCTATTTATTATGAATAGGGGTTGCCACATCGGGAACACGTATCAGCTTTCTCATGTCCGCAGCGATGCCATTGAAACCGGGAACGGACATTAATATTTCCATAGGTTTCGATCGTCACGTGACTGAGGAGTGAGAACACGTGCAGGTAGGCAAGCGTATAGACTGATCCAGAAAGTATTTCAGGAGGGGGCGAGTTCGGTTCGGATCGCCATTAATATTTTTTTAAACTTTTAAAACACTAACTTGATATTAAACAAGTAGATTGTATTTATGATAATTATTTTGGATAAATTGAGTCAAAATACAAACTATAATCGCTATGACAGCACATAAATTTTCGCATTATGTGCAACATTTGCAATGTTTGAAAATACAGAGAGATCAACGAAAATCGGACATGCGCATAAGTGTATTTCGTAATATCTGAGAAAAAAAAGCAATGCTTGTAGTCAACCATTTTTTCCTGTATCAATGACCCACAAAACCATATTTTCTGTCGAAAAATGGCAGTTTATAGAAGCAATGTATACATTACAATACAATAAGTATTTTCGACACTATGTACGTAGACAGATCGGATTCAGCCGCTGTATGAATAAGAATTCTAGTGGCCGTCTGCTCTGATCGGTATTTTTCCGTGGTTTCTCCGATCGACACCAGGCGTGTTCCGGAGCAGTACCCTAACAAACTGACCACAGACCGCGCTCCATCTTTCCTTCCTCTCCATTCATCTATCCTCATCCCTTACTTACACACACTCGCATGCACAACACTACCACGCTTTTCGGGAGACCAGTTAGAGCTTGTAGGCTGGGGCGGTGTCCGACTGGTGGGAAAAGCCTGGTTGGGGAAAGCCCTGCAAGTTGACGGGCAGGTAGGCGCTGGATCTCACCATCCATCGGGGAAAGATCAGCGCCACCTCCCGCGTTACAGCCTTGCATTACAATTACAGATACGGGAGTAGTGGCCTTGGAAGATGAGCGCTCGGAATCGATCTATAGTAGAATGCGAAAAAGCAAAAAAATAAAAAAAATAAAAAAAATAAAAGAAGAAGAAGAAGAAAAAGAAAAAAGAAGAAGAAAAAAAGAAAAAGAAAACCTCTAGATTTGCTGGTAGTAGAGGGGGGGCATGGCTTCCTGTACGCGCGGGCAGGCAAAAGAGCGGCTTCCGCAGCGGCGCCGCCGCCCGCCGCCGTGACGAACCCATTTTTCACCGCCGAAAATTGGCCGCGCCATCGATTGCACGTCGAGGCCCCCGCGCCGGGCCGTGGGAGTGACGGCGACGCCCGCGCTAACAGATGACTGCGTGCGCGCGCGGCGTCGTTTGTTACGCGCTCTCCGCTGGACCCGGCGCGACCCAATTTGGGGGCAGCGGGAGGCGATGGGCGCTCCACCTCGTTACTGGTCGCCAATCTGGGTTAATGAATCTGTACTATCACCAGAATTCAGTCGCCAGAATCATGTGTTCAAGATATCTTTGAATTAGTACGTAAATTGTTTCACGTTGCTTGCTTACGTTGGAATCACTGAAGATAAAATGTCCCTTTAACATGTCAGGTTGATTTTTAAAACTTTTTTCGTATTACTATTAGGGGTGGAATTTGATTACCTAAAACATCATCAAAATTATCAATAAAATGTTCTTACAATGTTTTTTAAAATGTCCTAAAAGCAAAGAAATATGACGTAAAATGTTTGATGAAAAACAGTTCAAATCAACGACTCAAGCTGTTGGATACGTTCCTGATGTAATCGTGGTTTATTCCATTCAAACTTTTGCAAACGTTTGGTTTGGATTGGACCAGGAAATCTTCGTCTTTAGTTATTGTAAAATCCGGCGAACCGACAATGGTGTTGAAGATGCAATGAAATTATCTTATATTACATTTCTGAGCGAAGAAATTGAATAGGTCACTTAGCAATTCTGTGAGCAACATTAAAACGCATCTAGTAAATATTATTTGAAGTAACATTAAAATGCTATTAAAATCGATGAAATTCTTTAAAATGACGAAAGAAAGTCGAAATCAATGAAAAATTGCAAAAAAAAAAGCATATGAAAATAGTTCATTTTCTTTTGTAATAACATAAAACTTATTTCTATATTAAAAGGCATCGTTCTAAAGTGCAAAGAGTGTGAGAAAAGAAAAAGTGGCTTCTCTGAGAAGTTTACAGTCAGCTTGGGGAGCAGGTTGATACAGTGCAGTCATGAGGCGGTATACTTTCTTTGACTTGCATCTGCAATGGTTCACATTGAAACTTTTGTAAAGCGTCACAATCTCAAGTAAACAGAAGCTTCCTGCTTAGATTTATTCGCAAATTAGCTTAGTAGTTACTCTTGACATCATTCACCGTAAATTAGAACATTGTAATATTTTCATATGTATATATATATATATATTTACATAATATATATACATATATATATATATATATATTTACATATACATATATATATATATTTACATAATATTTACATATATATATATATTTACATAATATTTACATATATATATATTTACATAATATTTACATATATATATATATATTTACATAATATTTACATATATATTTATATATATATTTATATATATATTTACATATATATTTATATATATATATGTGTATATATAATCTAGTTATTGCGCTGTCTGATTTATTTTTCGCTGTGCGCGCTCTATAAGGATCTACCCTCACGAAGTTGCCTGTTATTCGGTATTATATTTCGGATTTGAACTGTATTTCACCATTATATGTCCCGTAAATGGCAGTAGGCCTCGGCGCCGCTAGATCCCGGTGACGGTCACTCAATGAGGAATGTCTCGAATTCGCTTAACTTCGTGACTTCGTGACTGAATTCGGCTTTCGCGGTCGTGGCCTTTCAAAAGAACCATCCCAGCATTTGCGTGGATGACCGAGGGAAACCACGAAAACCCCGTTCAGGACGGCCGGCATAGGGTCTGAACCTGTCTGTTGTCGTGAGAGGCGTCTTCTCTCACAATATACTCTACTGCTACCGAAGTATTTCATGGTACTAACGAGAAGTTATTTTATTTACAGAGAAAACCCAGTAGTAACGGCAATGTAAGAACATTCTTTGTTTTATTAGTACTTGCAATCTCTGAGGGGCTTTTCAATACCAAACACTCACTGCAAAATAATCTACATCAGAGTTCCATTTCGTTTTTCTAACTCAATGTACATATTGATTCAAACGTCCTTTTAATTTAAACATATTTCAATGGTTTCAGCAATTATGTAATTGTTCAGCTAATATAAATAACAGCGAAAGTCAAGCAGTTTGAGTTCATTCAATTGTTTTCTTTATGTGTGTAAGTCGCAACTTCAAAAATCGTGATAACCGAAAACTTGGGAAAAACAACTGTATGAACTTCACTTAACCTGTTCTTTTCTTTGGTGTGTACTACTTCGATAAACAGTTGTGCATTGCAACCAAATATTGCTCATTCTTTTCACGTTTCATGAATGCTGAAAGTGTTAATTGTGTTCATTGTCTTTAGTTCCCTTTAGTTACATAAATATTCACTGTGTTTTTCCTTTCTGTTGAATTCGATAAACCCGTATTGTCAAGAGGAAAAACGGAATGATAGGCATTTCCGCTCACTATATTGTCCCTAAATGTGTTACTAAATTTCTTTCACCCATAAATATTACGTTTTCATTTATCTCCAAGTATTTTAGTTTACCATGTTAATTTTCAACCAATGAGAAAGTCAGATTTCAACTTCAATGTGTGATGTACTGCTGGAATGTTTAGCCAGGTAAACATATAAACAGAGAGGTATAGTAAAAATATTCCATAATGTTTAGTATTTATTGAAGTTAAGTGGTAAACCATTACAAATGCAATTTCACTGTCAACGTCTCATATTTGACTTGCGAGATCGAGATAATCTATATTATCCTTTCTCTAAACTGGATTTATAACGAAAATATCTAGTTTCCCATTTATTATAAATTTTACATATCGCCCAGAATCATTTCTAAATATAAAGGAACAAATAAATGTATACTGAAACCTATCATAAAATATTATGTTGACACTGCGAGTGACTTACTATTTGTAAGAGAATTCCCATTAATTTCTGTGTAATAATATTAAACGGTAATTTGAAAACAGAATTGTTGAGTGACGTAAAAAGCTGAGTCAATGGGAAATGAAACGAAATAAAGTATGGATAAGCAGTCATAAAAATTAAATTGGGCAATACACAGACATACAAAGTAAACAAAATAAGAGCGGCGTGGGTAAATTCTTTTCCAGAAGAAATGAGAATAGAAAAGATCTCATAGAGTTAGTTTTTTGCCACAAGCGGGACACTTTCTGCTCATGTTGCTCGACACTATAATTCATCGTAACATTTGCCAGAGATCTGTCATATACGAGTTCATGGTGTGAGGAACGGTAATCATGAACTGTCCCACTGGTGATAAGGGTCAGGTACAATCGGAAAACGACCAAACGACCATCATACAAGCATTTTGAACTGCCAAACTAAATAATAAATCATTCGGCAAAAGCTGAAATGTAATACGACTCGCAATCGAGATGATAAAGATTTTGTTTACATCGAAGCCAGATTATTATTTTGTGTAGGAGATTGTTTACATTAAATTTACGAAACTATTGAATATCATAAAGAGAAAAAAGTTACCAAAGGCGAAATCAAATATCAAAATATATTAATAATCAAAAATAAATAAAATGAAAGGACTCCATTCAGGTAGGGATGATTAATGCAATTACATTTAAAAAAACAAATACAAATACCGCTACCAAAGATAAATTAAATAATATTGACAGCTTATTTATTTTTAAGAAAAGCAAAACAACTTGTATAAAACACATCACTTAATATAAATAAACATACGATATAATATATTATATAACATTTACAAAAAAAGTAATTGCATCAAACAAAATTGAGATTTGTAGAAATAAAGTGTTCTCCTTGGTTTAATGACAATAATTCCAAAATGATGAAAACGAGTTGGTAAAAAATACACACTACGAATTTTTAACTTAAATGCACAAACCGAATCAAGTGAGACTGGGCGACTCTGAGCGCCTTTGGTTATTCTGTGAAACAGGCCGCATCGTCCGCTTTTGACATTAGCGCCTTCCGTGTA
Source organism: Gryllus bimaculatus (assembly GCA_017312745.1). Classification (NCBI taxonomy): domain Eukaryota; kingdom Metazoa; phylum Arthropoda; class Insecta; order Orthoptera; family Gryllidae; genus Gryllus; species Gryllus bimaculatus. The sequence continues at coordinate 578,646 of BOPP01000156.1, forward strand.
ACATCCCAGGAGATCGCGGTGTACCTCAACCGCTGCAGTGTGACATCCGGCGCAGACCTAGAGGTTCGAGTCGTCTGTTTCTGGGGTTCCCTTCTCCAGGAATGTCTGGCAGCGAAAACCCGCCCCAGTCTGACAGGTTCTCCGGACGTGTGTGATAAGCGCGTGTAAAAAGTGTACGCGTGTGAAAGAAGAGAAGGGTGTAAGAAAGGGAAAGAAAATATCGCGTGTGGTTTGTGGCCCTTTTGTTCGGATGGGTTGATTTTATTTTGTTTCCTGGCGTGTGTACAGCCAAGGCCATTAGTTTCGAAAGTGCAGCGCCCTCTCACGGGAGGCGGCGCTGTTCTTCCCGCGCTGGATGGCGAGATCCGACGCTAACCTACCGCCAACTATCGAATTTTTTTCCAACCAGGGATCTCCCACCTGCGGGGCACCGCCCCAGCTGGGCTCCAAGCTTCCCACCGGTCTCCCGACATGTGTAGTCGTGTAGTGCATGTTAGTTTGTGTGTATGAGGTGAGGATAGGACAAGGAGGAGGAGGAGGAAGAAAATATCGCGCGAGCTCCGTAGCCCGTTTTTTGTTATTTAAGGTCGCGTCAACAACTAAGTTATAAGCGACCACTATTGGATTTAACGTTATGGTAACTCTCAAGATGACATGATATGGTGATAATAGGGGAGTAAAAGAACGAACACAAATACAACCATGCCCAAAGTGGAACTCGAAGCGGCGAGCCGTCAGTTCGAGATCGCTACGACACTACTGCCTTAACGATCTTGGCCATCCGGGCGATGAATTAATTGAATTAATCTCTTATTTTACGTGGCGAGACTCGGGCCATCAGGCCCGCTCTTCCGTCTGATCACAAACATTTCACCAACTAGCAGGGAAAGGAGGCATTTCTTGGGGGAGAAACAGGCGATTTGAATTTAGCTCAGAGACGTCATTTAGGCTAGAAGATCTTTTTCATGCAAGTAATCAACTAACATAGGACAGCCGGCTTTACTTCCCCTCCGAAGGAAGGCGTACGAAGGATTTTTTCGCTCTCAAAAATGTAGCCCATTTGTTAGGGTACTGCTCCGGCATTCTCCTGGGATGAATTACAATTCTGAGCAACCGATCCATAGAATTCTCCTCCAGTCTGCGACTGAATTGGACGTAACTAATCTCGAAAACCATACCACTGTTGGGACTCATACTCGATAACCTCCCGGTCAAAGGCCCAGTTGCCATATCAGTTGAAGCCTTGATCCACCCTAGCCGGACATTTTGTTCAGGTATCACTCTGTTAACACTGCTTAGGCTCCCGTTCCGAGTGACTAGACCCACCCCAACCGCAGAATAATTGCCCCCTTCTCTCGACGGGCAACGCCCGAACCGCGTGGGGCGGGGGCGCAGTGGCTGCCACGAGGCAGGCCAGGGGGCGCTGGCACACAATAGCCCGTGCGCAGGGCATTGTCGCTTATCGCCGCCAACGCCCCTGCATCGGCGGCGCACGCCGCCCGCCCCTCCCTCTAATCTCCGCCATCTCACCCACTTGCTCCCCGCCACCGCTCGTCACCGCTCGCGCGCTGCTGCCGTTTTGGCGTAGAATTACATTACGGTTAATTTCATGTGGTGGGCGTGCTCATAATAAAATGATTACGCCCGTTCTTATCAGATTGCACCAGTTCAATGACAATTACAGCTCATTTGTCGAAGTCGCTGTTCATAGAATTTCATTCATTCATAAATGCATTGATTTGTTTATTCATTGCGCGTTGTGTGATGTGGTGATGTGGCCACCTATCTCCCTCTTCTAGCAGCAAGAGGTCAAATCCTGGTCTCTCCATATGGAATTTGTTGTGAAACAACCGGTATCCGACTGTTTTCTCGTCTTTTTTTGTATTCCTTGTCTTGCATTCTGCCACACAGCAATCGTCTTGCAACTCATTGGGATTGTATGTTTTGACATTGTTTTGTGTCAGCTGCTTCTCAAACCTCTCCGTCGGTCAGTTTTTCACTGCTCGTGCATTTTCATTTGGCTTACAGATTCACGTACAAGTCACGTTTTCGATTAAAAAAATTGGAAGTGAAATCAGCTCTCGCAAACAAAATGATTCGAAAATACATGTGTGACCTTTCGTACCAGCTAGTAATTAGTTCAATCGCGGTATGGACACGCTTTTGATTTTGAAATTTTATTCCAGTTTTGGCACATAGTATATTCGTTTTTTTATTACTTCCTACATTTCATGTTGGCCTCGGTCTTCTTTAGCTGCCAGGCTTCTACACTACTTATCAGATCAATTTACTCCGAAGAAAGAAGACCACACAAACAATAATACTTTTGCTCGTGGTAATAGAAGTGTTTGACACCTGAAAACTTCCTTACAGAATATAGAATTTTGTAGGTCAAAATAGAGAACTATTTATATCGTAAAACAGACCAACAAGCTGTCTTAAGTTCACAAAATTCTCACAAAATCTTCACTCTAGGATGGACCGTTAATTCCTCAGCTACTTAAACTGCGCAGACAAAAGCTCGACTTGTCGACGTTGACGTATTTCCTCACTAGCTAGATCTTATTAGCCGTTGCGCTTACTACAGAATTCTAGTGATCGGATGTTCTGATCGGTAATTTGTCGTAGTTTCTTCGATAAATTACAGACGAATGCCGGAGCAGTATCCTAAAAAAGTGGCTTTTGACCGCGTGTGATCATTTATTCTGTATCAGTGTCCTTCCTTTCCCCTTGCACACGCAAACACACGCATAGCATTTACAATTGAGCCCACTTGCAGAGATGTGTGATGAAAAAAACCTCAGCAAACTGACGTTTAGGTTGGCGCAGAACTTCATTTCCAGAAGAAGAAGAACTCCGCCTCCCGCGATATAAAATGTACTTCACTTTTGGGACTACTGTCTACAGCAGCTGACGCAGCCAAAACATAAATAATCAATGAAAAAACACTCCGCCTTTGAACCGTAATACATAGAAGAAGAATGCATAAAAATGAATGCCAGAGAGCTTGGCGCTATGATATCGTATTACGTAATTTACCAATATCAGCTTAAATACAGAAGACTGTTACCAGCGGTATCTTTGCGTTGAGAAATATTTATTTGCAGCTATCAGATTCCTGTACGATTTATACTGGCAGTTTGTGAAAAAAGACCCATTCAGATTGCTGTAACCTCATGGACGTTTACATAACACAGTCGGTCAGTTCAATCGAAGATTACATACCCTGATTTCATCAAATGAATTCATTTCAACTTTGCTAATGTTGTTGGGAATTTCACATCTTTTTCCGCAGTGTGGGTGATCTGTCCCTTAGGAAAAATATCCGTTGCTCCATTGTCCCTCCAAGAAATGGAAAATGTATTTCCGGCGCGGCGGCGACAGACATTTGGCGCTAATGGATGCTTCCTCGTTCCCCGGCCCTGTCGCCCGCAATTCGGACGAACCCATCTGCATGTGGAGCGAGATTGTTATTTCCTCCTATCTTCCTTCCAATTAAGTTTTTTTTTGCGCCTCGCGGGGAAATCTTAAATTGGAGCGTTCTCTTTGATTTATAAAAGGACGGTTTGCCGACGGAAATTGGCCCATTTTGATGTTTGTAAATGAAAGATTTGCCCCTGTGCGACGTTCCCGCACGTAATAGGATGAATAGTGATTTTAAAACAAAGCACAGGACGGTAAATGATGCACTGTTCGTAATGCAAATTTCAGGTTTTAAGTAATAGATCAGGAATCAGTGACTAATGAATTGGAATGATAAAAGTGCTTATACAATGAAAAATTATTTTTCAATGAGTACTGCACAACAGAAATAATTTTCGAATACGAAGTTTTTAGATTTGTAATTTTAAACACGAGAATAATTATGATCATAATTTCATCCAATTTCCCTATATTGAAAGAAAATCTGAATAAAAAGGTGTATTTCTTCATACGCACAAAATATGTTGAAGTTTTTTTACTATAAGTAAAATCTATGAGTTCGGTTTTGTCGTTTCTTTTTATATAAATGCTAACCAAATGTTTTTAATAACAATACTTTAATGATTTATTTAATAACTGGTCGTGAATTAATTAATTGATTGTGTAAATATTTTGAAGTTAAATATCATAAATTTAGAGATTTATTAAACATGACATATACCTTTTCAAAATATACAAATATTTTTGAATAACAATTTTGGTGGTTATTTCAATAAGAGAGTACAATTAAATTCATTAAGCGACAAAAGATCTGGGAATTACTACAAATATGGTAATAGTGCAATAAGCCTATTGGATTGGATGCCAATTAGAGATAAAAGATACCTTGAATTTCTGTAAATATAGACGGGTTACTGCACAATTTAATTTACCTTATTCTAAGATAATCATGGGAATGAATTGTGGGTATGAATCTCAAGTACAATTTGAGAGAGCTTTTGGAGCACTGAATTTTTCATTCTGCAAAGTTGAATAGTTGTCGACGTCTTGCAACTTGTCGGTCCTCCATGGCGGCAGTGCCACTTCGCTCCAAGTTTGTGCAGAGTGTCTGCACCTGCAGTATCTGTCCTCGGCACTGTCTCGGTTGCTGCTCATTCCTGCCGCTCCCTTCCCTCGCCAGATCATCCTGTCGCGGTCGCCGCCGCCTCCGTTTGCCTCTCGAAACCTCTGTCCGCTCTCTCCCGCCGCGATCGCGCCCTCTAGAGTAGGGTTGTCCAACCTGCTAGGCCCTCAGGGCCCGCAACTATAACCTGTAATATGGACGAGGGCCATATTTTCATTGCTCGGAAGATCCACACATGACATCCCCTTATTGTTGATCTTGGCACTTTAAATTACCCCACCCTGAAATGCAGGGTGGGGGAACTATGCTTGATATCAGACTCTACCATGCATAAAGTAGTGAAACACATTGAGATAATATGGAGTTTCTGAATTTAAAAAAATATTAAATCTAAACTTAACATATTTTTACATTAAGGGTGTTGACCCCGACAGGGCGCGTGCACTAGACGTACACTGTTCGCGCCCTACATAGATGCAAGGACATTTCGCGTTTGACTACTAACCTTTTGCAGGCCACAATAAAGAGCACCGCAGACCATCAGTTGGCCAACTCTGCTCTAGAGCATCCCATGTAGATTTTTCTTGTTTTGATAGCAATTTCTTACGTTTAGCAGATCACAAGCGAAATGCCACAGATAAAGCTTAATACCCCCCACAGCAAAATTAACGCGAATTTAAATGGCTATGCTACGCGAATTAATATTATTTGGATCATGGGAAAACAATATTTTCTCTAAAATTTATTAAACCAATTATTTGATTCGGCATATCTATGGAGTGCGTTAAAGTTTAGACTACATTAAAAAATTCTCTTCAGAGTATGTTCGTTTTAATTGTAGGATAAATTTATTACAACTTAATTAGTATTTACATACTCTAAATTAATATTTAAATCATTTTTTTAAAGCAAGATATGATTATTAACTGCCAATTTTTTGCATTAATATTAAAAATGAATTAAAAGTATGTCAATGAAAGTAGGACACACAATAAAAACAGAGCATCAAAGCAAGTTTGCTCATATTGTCCGATTCAAAGAGTAAATGCAAATGTAACTAAAAACGTGTAACATTAATCTTTCAAACCCAATACTGGATGGAGAGATTCCCTAAATATTTCAAAAAAATAACTACAAACTATAGAAACTTTTTGAGGGTAGATAGAATGTGAGAGTAGTATAAAAATGCGTGCTGATAATTAAGAAAAGATAGAGTCCTAAAAAGAAAAAGAGGTTTATGAAATTGAAAGAAGTTGGAAACATATGAAAATAATTGGAAACAACAAAATACATTAAATCTGGAGATAACGATTAATCAAAAATGTCGATTTACGACTACTGCCCCATTTAAATATATTGATTTTTCAAGGTTGGGAGTTGGAAGGAGATGGTGACACTATCAGGCAATCGGGAGCTTCTTTTTGACTTACATTTTTGGTATTGAAGGAGTTACATTTAAATCGGGCAGTAAAACTTGTCAAAACTATGTGTAAATGATTCATTTACGAAAATTGTGTAGTATGTTTTCACTAATAGAAGGTTGTAGCGTTGATGCTGCAACTCGCATCCCGGCACATGTTAAATTTCTTCCTCATTAGGGGGATGAATTTTGAGTGATCGCTTATTATAAACGATGAGAGTGGGAGTGAGGATATGATAGTAAAGAAACCTTGTGCCTTCGTCCGAGGCACGTTGTTCAAGTTTCTGCTGCGGCACCCAAAAATCGACCCGAGGAAACCACGGAGAGTAAGTATCCGAAACCACCCGCAACTACGAACTTCATCAATTCAGAATAAACATCCCCCAACTAAGATTCCTACCTGTTTTCGGGCATCAATTGAGTCCCTGAGAAGTCCTAGGGTTCCACTCTCGACGGGGACATTGCTTTCTCACACTACCTAGATAGCTAAGGCGAGTTCAGTCGCTGTCTGGAGGAAACTTCTAGCGGTCGGCTGCTCAGTTTGGTAATTTCCCGTCGTTTCTCCCATCGACATAGATGAGTGCTGGAGTAGTACCGTCGCAAACGGGCGACGGATCGCGCGCAATCTTTCCTTTCCTCATCATCACCCTAACTTACAGTTATACTTACACAGCACTACACTACTATACTACCACAATCCCGCAACACCAGTTGGAAGATTAGAGAGTGTCCCGGTCCGACTTGAGCACTGACTTGCTAGTGGAAGATAGTTGGTTAGGACAAAATTTCGCAAATCGATAGGTAGATTGGCGCCTGATATCACCCAGTGCCAAAGTCACAACCACCTTCCGTAATGAAAACATGCACTATCTTTACGGTACTAATGACGTTAGCAATTGATGCGCATGGAATCGATTATCAATCAATTGAAGTTCCTTCTTCAGCGGTATTTAAGAAGGGCGACGAATTTCAAGCTACTGGGTCGCAATTATACTTCGATATTTTTAAAGTAGCCGATGACATGAGGTCATTGTTACAACTCTTCTTACAAACTGAATATTTTCCATTAATTCGCGAACATCGTTGTGTTCGTGGGCTCGTGACCTCAAAACTGTGCTTACCCCTGTTAAAAAGATTCATTTTATAAGGCGGAAGGTCAAAAAATCTACGTATACACACGCTTACGCACGGCCTAATTGGAGTAGCCAAAAGTCCATTTCGCTGTTGCTATTGCATGAAGTGAGCGCCGGTGGCAGCAGTCGGAAGCGCGGCGCGCCGCGGGCGTGGCGAAGCTAGGGGCGGGAGTGCCGAATGGGCTGCGGCCACTGCGGTGAAGGGCGCCGTGCCAGGGGAGGGCTGGGCGGCGGGTCACAAATCGACCGCTCCAAACCGCGCCGCGCCCTGGCCCAGCTCGCACTCGCACTCGCACTCGCACTCGCACTCGCACTCGCACTCGCACTCGCACTCGCACTCGCACTGGATTTCCCCGCCGCCACCGCCCAAGCACAGTGCGTGGCTACATCGAGAGAAAGACCTGCGTTCAAATCAATTTGTCGCCAGTTTCAACATGTGTTTCGAATGATCTTAGTGGCATGGTTGTCAATCTTTTCGCACCTCATTTGGAGCACTGGTCTATGCTGTGGGGAGTTCTCGGAAGCAACGTGGATGTTTGATATCGTTGCCCATCACCGGGATGGCTCAGACTGACCCACACAAGCACACCATTCAAAGTGTATCTGTAACATTCTTTAGCTACTTTGCCTACACAAACTTTACAGAACTGGCATGGGTGTCGGGATTTTAGTTATGAGAACGCTTTTTAACACCTATAAACAACAATCATCGATTTCGAAATAAATAGAAAAGGTGCACAAGTTTTTTAATAATTTAGTCTCGTATTAATTCCATCAACATCAGTCGGTAGTATTTCGTAGAACTATACGTCAAATTTAAACGAAAATTATAGTTCATTGGAGAATTTACAACGTTAATTAAAGTTGCTCGACTTTACACATCATTACATAATTGTACCTGTACTTACAAGCATTTACTCCGTATATACGTATGTATACGAGAAAGTGAAAAGTGTCTTCAGGCACCAGTAGATGGCAGCTGAATTGAGATAAATGTGAAAAGATAGCCCAGAACGTTAAAACACTTATATACAGTAGAATTCCATAACCTTCTAGGTGTCCGTTACGTTGGTTGTCAAAATAGCATACACCATCTGTATGTCGGGTGCCAGGCCACGGGAAAGGACGTAGCGATCGAATTTGGAAGAGTTATCGGGTTCATGATTACTTCACCTCAGCGATGACGAGTTCTGACTCCTGATCTTTTACTGCGGCACATTTCTAGTTTAGAATATATTCTTCAATAAGTAACGAATAAACCATTCTTTGTTTGAAAATATTACTGTCTATTCGACAGTACGAAGTTTATTAAATTTAAAGAGATGAATTATAAGCACTCTCACATGGACAGATCACAATTATTTAATGTTTATCTGTTAGTATTATAATTATTTATTTATTCTTGGTCCTTGTATTTAGAACAGACTTATTATTGAAAATAAATAAATAATTCAAGTAAATATACATTTTTAAGTCACAGTTTCAAAGATATTATTTTATTGATTGATAATATGAATTTGTTTAAAAGAATTCTATAATAATGAGGAAAATAATATTTTTGAATCTATTGCTAAAAATGCATATTTATTTGAATTATTTATTTATTTCCAATAATACTAGTCTGTTCTAAATAAATGGGCTAAGAATAAATGATTATAACACGAACAGATAAACATTACATAGCTGTGATCTGTCCATGTGAGTGTGCTTATAATTCATGTTTTTAGATTAAATACACTTGTATCACTCACAGTTGTACACTACTATAATACGGTTATTTCTTGAGTAATATGCTTTACCTTATGAATGCTTTAGCTTATGAATCACCACTCGTTTTCAGAATTCGGCACAAGGGTGACAGAAATATCCATGCTGACCTGGAGACCCCGACCGAAGGCTACAGTGTTGCTGCAGGTAGGGCGGTGCGAGAGCTTCAGTTGTCATCGTGGGTGAACAAGTCCTAACCAGTGATGACCGCTCAGCTGCACGCTCTTTCCGCGAATTGGAGATTAAATTTAAAACAGTTCGCTTGTTCATGAACAACACAAAATTTGTTTAGCCCGACTACTAACTGCCGGTGGGCGGCAACTTCCAGCATTTCGTGATGTGTTGCAAACCTTAGATTTGATGACCGAAATAAAATGCACTATCACAAGCAATTTCTCAAGGGACAATCTGAAAAGATGCGTCATGGTACGCTGCGTTGCACTGCAAGTGCTGAGTGTAACGCGTTTGGCATTTTGTTTTGGTGTGGATTTGGTACGAATTTCTTTTGTGTTTATCTATTATTTGTGATATTTTTCTTTGTATTTCTTTTTTGGTGCTTTTCTTCTCGTTTATCTGAGACAAATCTTACTTTTTTGATTTTTCGTCGCTCGTGAATCGTTACTTCGAAATCTTGACAGTATCTCTTTCTTTTGCTCTCTTGAATCTCTCATGAAAAGTTACCCCCACATTTTTTCTACCACTATGGCCGCCGTAACGTGCGTTTGGTCTTCATTTCGTAAGGTTGACTCAGCTCGTCCTTTCTTACGCTTCGTACTCAGAATTAGTCTAGAGAATTCCATCTGCACGTGATCGGCGGCTACGACATCTAATTTCTCCCAATTTTTGCAACATTTGTGCCCTCGCTCTCTTGTAATACAATTTTTCGGGGTTAACCCTCGTCAAACACACTGGAGAGCGAGATACACCAGAAACTTATTTTTTCTCTGTAAAACAATCCACAGGCCATGAACGAAAGTTTGGAACCCATGTTTATTACTTCGGCAACAAAATTGTTTCTTCACCATTGTGAGATATTTCAGTTTTACTTCGGCTCTTAGAATACAGTTATTAGAATGTGTGTTGGGGTATTCTACATCTCAGTGGGTCAGATGTGTTTCACTTTCACACTAACTATATACAAGTATCTTTTTTCACTTCTTAGTAAGTTTTATCAGGTAGTTATACAATTTATTAAGTTATACAGAATACAAGCTAGCCACAACAATTATTACAAGTATGACTTCAAATAACAACTCTCAGACGGAGTCTTCGTTCCATGATTTGCGAAATTCTTCAAGTCTAAAATGAAACAAAAAGACTACCGGCAGTAGATGTATGTCAGAGAAGATGATACTTTTGTGACAGTAAGAAAGACAGGACAACGAAAAAGTCTTGTTCTTCATCCAACAAATCTGTGTATGATGGAATGCCCTGTAATCCTCGTTTCATTTAAAAAAGTAACGTTCTTGAAAATGACTACACATTTCCATTTTAATCAGGCTTTCTTTTCTTGATTATTTTTCAAGAAGAAACATTATCAATCATATTTTATTGAGTGTAAATGTGTGATAGGAACTACAAAAATATTTTGGAGTAAACACTTTATTCGCAAACAAATGTACATTCACAATTTTAAAAACTTCAAAAAGGGTGCAATTAAACTCAGTGTGTCTTTTAAGTTATTATTATTAAGTGTGTTAGACGAGGGTTGAGGCGCATTTGCCGGTTGGGAGGTCTGTGGCTGAAGTAGCGCGCACGTGCGCTGGCGAGGGGTTTAGTTTGCCGCTGCGTTGGAGCCTTGAATGGACGCTGGACCAAGGGCTGGATGCGCAGGCGGTAGGGCGATCCATTGCAGTAGGTAGGACCCACAAAACGTGCTTTCTGGCTACATATCGCTTCACAGGAAATAATTTACTACATTTGGAACAAGATTTACCGACTTTTTTATATTATGGTCTGTCATACGGGGTTTTCTCTGAAAAATTCGCCTATTTCTGCTATACCATAATATACTTTCCTTTTACTACCTACTTCGTAAGGTGAGATAGTAAAAGTAGAATCAATGAACCAATGATGCCTTATTTTCCAGCGAGGCTCAGGCCATGAGACCTGCACTTCCGCCAGACCACACAAATTCCGCTAAGCTCCTTTTACCATCTGGCAGAGAAAGGAGGTATCACTTGGGAGAAGAAACAAGCTGTTTGGATTTTGCTCAGATGCTTCATTTAGGCTTGAGAGTTTTTTACACGCCGTAAATATATGGGACAGCCGGCCCTCCGAAGGAAGGCTTGTGAAGAATTTTTGCGCCCTTAAATATAGACAGTTTCGATCGGGTTAGAACTCGCGAACTTGGGTAGAACAGTCCGATACGATAATCGTTACACAACCGAAGCTACAAATAGCGTTTCAGATCTCTTACTGGCACTTGCACGAAGAATGCTTGCGGTTGTAAGCGGTGTGGAGACTTGTTCCACCTCGCTGCACCTACAAGACGTTCATTCTACAGGAAAATTCGGCCATTCCAGGGTTCGGCGATTTCCCGTCGCTTCTCCCATGCGCGGCGGCACGTGGCGAGAGGGCACGTGGATGGAGGGCTCGTTCCGCCCAGGGCGGGGAGGGGGGAGCACGCTTCGAGGGCTACGTGGCGTGAAATTGAAAGGCTAATTACTGCAACCTCTGAATGGGGTCTTCACTGAGCGCTCTTCTGTGAAGTTCTCTGCGTGACTGTAGAGCTCTTGCAACGGCCACCGCCCGTATTATTAAGTACAAATTTGCTGAATGTTGGCGTAATGTGAGTTTGTGGCAGAAACTGAAACTGAATACGTGTGGAGAAAAACTAGACTTGTACTTTCATTTTCGTAAGGGCACCATAATTGAAATTCGGCAGTTTTTCCAAAATATATTACTTTTTATGTAAAATCATTCTTCTATTAGAGATTGATTAAATTTTTGCTTTCTGCCATCTTGAAAGGCTTCGGTCGTTTACCAGATTTGTCCAGAAAAGAGGTTTGTATATATCCTATAAACTATTGAATGTTCCTTTTTGATACTTGAATTTCTGTGTACCTTCTTGTATTTAATAGTTCCTCGCAGAAATATTCCTAACAAATTCAAATGAATTTTCAGGAATTGTAACTGTAACATAAAAAAGGTAAAAAAGTACTGAATAATTATTTTGTTATGAATATGGAAATAGACTTCTTGTGGAGTGAACTAATGGATAATTTTCAATGTTCGAAGGTTAACTTAATTGACGTCTAAACAAATCTGACAACAGTAAATATAACACACAACAACGTTTTTAGTACAAAGAGTTAAAATATTTTTACATATGAAGTAAAAAATTGTAATAAAAAGTAAAAAATGTGCAAGGAACTTGTTGAAAGACAAAATATAACAATATTAATAACAAAAAATTGATCAAAGTTCACGGATCAATCTTCAGTTAAAATTTGCTTTATTTATAAATAAATATATATAAGTTGATTTTCCCCGTAACCATGCGGAGGGGAATATGAAGGGTACGAATGGCCACATTGGTTATTAGATTCCTTTCGCCCATTGACTTCCATAACTCAATATTTCTCCTTCGTAACCAGCGTGAAGCATTGAGACGCGGCGACCAGCGGTCCAAGCTCTGGTTATAAGAACGGGGCACCAAGGGGCGCCGCGGGTGGCAGCTGTGCGACCAACAGGAGTAACATAGAGACCGGAGCACCCCACCCCCGTAGCAGCTGGAGGCCTAACTGCCCTCTATCCCCAGGTGGCGTGTGCAAACGGTGCCGGCCAAGGGAGCGGCAGTGCGCCAGGGGAATCAGACGAACACGACCCCGCCGTTCGATTGACTGATTAGTGATTACGGGCGCGACAACGGCTAAAGTCATTCATCCCGTAATTGTAGTACATGTTTTGATTGCGGGGAGGAAGAGGTGATCTCCCCTCCCGGCTGTCGAGATCCGACGCCGACCTACCCGTTGGCTTACGAGGTTTTCACTAACCAGGTATCTTTCACCCGCGGGCCACCGCCAAAGGCCGAGAAAAGCTCAACATCCCGACCAATCTCGTGACATGTGTGTTAGTGTAGTGAATGTGAAAGCGAGTGTGTAAATAACGGGTGAGAATAGGGCAAGGAAGAGGAAGGAAAGATCATGTGTGGTACATTGTTAATTTGTTGGGGGTACTGCTCCGGCGTTCGCCTGGTGTGGATAAAAAAAAAACACATTGAAAACTCCCTATCTGAGCAGGCGAATACTAGAATTCTTCTCCAGACAGCGGCTGAATTCCATATAGCATTGTAGAATGTCCTTCCGCCGTCGGGAATAGAATCCTAGATTTCCCCGACGGAAACAATGCAATGACATCAGTTGACGCCCAGTGCCGCCTAGGCCGGTTGATTCCGTTCGGGAAGGAGGCGGAGAAGGAGGAGGAGGACAGGAATGGGTACCTAGTGGTGCAGTCCGTTTGGAGGGGCTCAGGTCAGCGAGAACAACGCGCGGGCCCGGCATCCTAGCGCCGTAGCATAGCACGGCACGGCACGGCACGGCACGACACGACACGACACGACACGACAAGGCAGTCAGAATCCACGTTGGTGGCAGGCTCTTATTGTATCAGTGGAACCTGACAAGCTTTCCGTGAAGAGCGAGTCTCGTAGGCGGCCCAAGGCAGGTGAACATTTGTGATTGTGTTAAATTTGGGAATCTTTGTGTTATCTTACTTTGTGAAAAGTAGTTCTAACCTGTATTTGAACCGTTCGTTCCATTATAAACACTTGACACATCTTTGTAGCAATACAATGATCTAGCTTATTGTAAAATTATTTCAATTATCCCGTATTATGTAAATATCGATCATTTTCATTATTTGGAGCAACAGGGGCCCAAAAAATGCTGGATAAGTTACTATTGAAGAGATTCAATAAATTCAATTCAATAAAATATCTAAATACGACCCCATTTATCCGGCGTTTCTCGTGAATTTATTTATAAACATCTTTTACACAGGAAATAATTGAATGTGTGAGAGGTAACACCACTACTGAGTTTTCACGTGTTACCAAATTCTCTCTGAGCAACCATTTTCCCATTGAATTAAAAGTTTCTATTTTTGGCAATACGGCAGAATAAAACAGGACGGTCGTGGATCTTCTTGTATCGGCGTTATATTACATTAGCTATACGACATTAAATGCCACCCGTATATTAAACAAACTGAATCTCTAAAGTGTGCGAGTGTGATTATTGACTTTCTTCCTCCGAGCTTTTAAATTCCTGGTGTCCCCCTTTGTATCTACAGTGAACAACGGCAGTAATTTGAATTATCGTGGAGCTTCGCACCGATCCTCCTCACCAAAACGGATCCGCTTCGCGCCGAAAAGTAATTTTCATTTAGCGGTGAAACAAAATTCTCAGCAGTGAATAAAGTGAGTTTGTGTGGTTTACACAGAGACAGAAGCGGAAGTATTAAACAGGACGTCAAGCCAGCGCGACATTCGGACCAGCGAACAATTTGTAGAGCACTGAAAGTTTGAAACGCTCGGGTCCACTTCATCCCTCACCCCCCTCGTCGCGTGAGCGCGAGACAAAACGGAGGTCGTTCAGTTGGTAGACTTGTTGCTGAAAGTGTTGTGGCCACCGCTGTCCTTTATGTGCAGAACATTGTTGCTGGCAGCGGTCGTAAAAATAATGCCTGGGAAGACGAGAGGTGACAATACAGGCGGAGTCTGATAGTGGTCACTACGGCGTATTTCCGACCCTGCGTTGACACAGAACGTCGAAAATGAATACGAGCAGGACACCTACCACGAACAATGGGATTTCTGTTTTTCCTGGTTTGACAATAATCTCATTCCCTTCCGTGTCGAATCACAATCTTAATGATTGTAATTCTAATTCAATAAGGTTTGTAAGGTTGGGCAGAATTGTTCTTTTTCGGGGAAAAGATAAAATGGAAAAAAATAAAGTTTTTAACGTTCTTTAAAGAAGGCAACGGGAAACGCACCTGAAAAATTATCCAAGAAAAACCCGTTATGGGTTACCTTACTTCCGTATATGGACGATAGGGCCAAAGAAGTTATTTAAAGACATATTGGAGGTCACTTGGAAACGCTGATAAAGTACTCATCTAAGAAGACGGAAACGCAAGTTTAAATCTACTTGTAATGATATACATAATCCTTGCTGTTAAATATCATGATAATTTAGATGGGAATGAAAGAAAATAAAAATTTAAAAAAATAATTTAATTCTTGGAGTGGTCATGGTAGTGGATGTAATTGTTTAAGTAGAGGCATAGAAATTAATGATTTGCTTTTGAGAGTAGGTATGGTGGAGAATTAATTGAGGACTCAATAATATGAACATCAACATTTTGTTGAATCGTAAATGTTACAAGAACATTGTTCGAATATGAAACTTAATTGATATACGTACCTGTGCACTGCCTTGATTAAAATTTAACACATCGTATGAAGTTTGTGAGGAGGCAGGGTTTTTCCATTTAATGAAAAGAAAAGGATTGAAAATATAAAGTAAGAATTTTTCCCAAATCTGTATGGAGGTTGGTTTTAATGTTAATTCAGAAAGCATACAAAACACGAGTTACTGACTTCATATGTAACATGTTGCCATATTCAGGTATTGTTCACGAACATCAATCACGATGAGATCACGCAGGAAATACTTAAGAAAAGAATCAATATGTTAATAAATATCTGAATGGAAGGAAAATTCATTATAGTTTTCAAATTCGTGGCCATGTGTGTTAATATTCTATGTTAATAATATTATATGAAAGTCACTGATTTTTATGAGAGTCAGTCAAATGAAAATGAAACAGACTGTAACGACTATTGCGCAGAAATTGGTAAAGGTCATAGGTGTACTTAAAGAATTATCCTCTATTGGCAATCAGGTAGGAACAGCACGAACGTTCACCGCTCTCCCGGATTTCTGTTAGACGTGCTTGCTGTGATGTCAGCTCGTTTGTGCACGTCCGACATCATTATAGTGGGCCAGAAATTCAAGCTAGAATGTCTGTTATATGTGATGAACACAGTAGGAATTTTGCAAAAAACGCGTCAAGATCAAACGCTCAAGAATACTGATACGCAGCATATTTTTTTTAAATTTATCTATTTAAGGTCACTTTTTCACAACAAAGGCCATTAGCAACCACAATTAAGAATACATTATATTATATTAACTTACTTAAATTAACAGTTTCAACACATCATTCTATTGCACGTTAATGCAAGAATTTTGAAATGATGTATGATTTAATAATCCCATTATTCACAATTATCGTTGCGACATGTATTTTGTGGTCAAATTTTATATCTTAAGTGTTATCGAAGTAATGGAAATATTTTAATGATTAGTCATAAAAGTCTCATAGTGTATGTCCCGAATACGTTTTCATTAGACAAAGAAAAAACATGATAACACGGGATCTCTTCGGTCTCACTGGAATGAAGCTGCACTTTTTCAATAAACATAAAATCCTCAGTAAACCTCCTCATTCTTGCGACATGCAGGAGAACCGTGTAGAAATTCAGGAATAAATAAAATGATCTGACAATTCACGTACTATTTATATCTGCATTTTCTCGTCAGGGATACATTAGGTAGGCAATTGTTTCAGACCCTTGAGACTAATATGAGAGCCTAAATTTGTCAAAAAGTGTCAATTACATTTTCAGCAATACATCCCGTGACCGTGGGGTGTATCAATGGTAGCGTATCTAAAACTTCGGGCTTTCAATAAAACAACACATTAGTCCATTAGTCCGCATGAGTAGATGCTTAACTAATTGAATTCAACGTGAATGTAAACACCACCTGAAAATGGCTACTACACAAGTTTCCATTTTCATGAGCATATCAATTAAGGCAGCCTGGAGGGGAGACTTGTTTAATCTGCAGGAAAGAGAATACATATTTAAAATTCCCTCGGAGCCTTGCTAACAATATTCATTACGTAAAGCGCGTTCAGTTGAATTTTCCAGAGTTATTGAATTTTTAATTGCGAGTAAACTCGTTTTAAAACTAAATGAAACATTCACATTGCTTTGGAAATAAGTTCGAATATTTCAAGAAGTTTTATTGCTTTTATGTTGTAAAACTTAATGGCGTATTTAAAACTAAATATTTGTAAAGTGAGTACATATTTTAATTAATTATATCTTATCTCTGAAACTATATAAATTATTTTTAGTCCGGTTTCAGCATATTCAAAATATAAAGTCAAGTGTTTGTGTGTGTGAATACCTATTAGTTTAAGTAAGAAAATTACTCTAATTACTGTGTAACTGGATGCTTATTTAAGCTGTAGTATAATGTAGACCATTTATAAAAGCAATGTTGTTTATTTTCTGCTTCATTCTCAGGTTTTAATGATGCGGAGCATTGCCTTAGATACGCTATGAGAAGTGTGTTTACAAATCGTTGGTGCGTTGTCATGGGTTTTGTTGGCAGTATTGTGGGCAGGGAATAACGAGCCTGAATACTTCGAAAATATATTTTAATAATTCTCAGTAAATAATTAATACAACACTTCACTGTGAGGAATGCTTACACGCAATGCACGAGTGACACGAAAAAACATTTTGTGTAGTTAACAAAGAATATAAATTTTAATAATAGTATTTTCTTATGAAACATCTTTAAAACAGAAATTTTATTTTTTTGTACCCAAACGTTCATGCAAAATCACTTTATTAAGAATAATATTTATTTGGCTACAATTGGAAATAAGTTCGAATATTTCCAGAAGTTATTGCTTTTATAACGTGGAGTATAATGACATATTTACTTACTTTGACGGAACGAATATAAGTGTCAAAGTTCACGCGCGTTCTATTGTACTGTTTCCGTACCATCGAATCGCATTGATAGTGTCGTTTAATATATTTCGAAAGCACCGTCTCAGGATCGGCGCTTTTACTTTCCTCGGACTTCCTCAACAGAAGATTTTCAAGTTGTGATAAACGGCCTCCGTTCCATTCGACCAAGTCTTTTTGAATATGGCGCTGAGGTAAGTTGGAAACGAGAAAGAAAATTAGTGGCTCGATAAAGCATTTTGCAGTAACCACGCGCGACAGGCTCGCGCCCATCCATTACATTTATGGCTGCAGAGGGCGGGGGACGCGGTAGCAATGGTTGTGGTGGTGGCGGTGATGGGGTGGAGGTGGCGGAGAGGACAGGGAAAAAGTGAGTTGGAAGAGGTGGTTGTGGTGAGAGGTTCAACGAGCGTGGAGTCTACGGCGTGGGAAGAGACTTCTCTGGTAAACTCGGCAGTTTTCGTACTTTCGCTGAGGCCTCTTTCCGGGAAATGGATATGAAGAAAACAGAATTTATGGTGGAAGCTGGAGGTCGATCGAGGTAGTCTGCGGGAGATGCGTTAAACCTCGACGCTGGGAAATAAAAAGACGCTAAAATTAAGAGTCTAAGGAACGAAAACGGACGAGAGTATGCGAGACTTAAGTTCTCGGGGAAAGGGTGTAATAATTAGCGTACTGCAATGAAAAACTATGCCGAAAGACGGTGAAGGAACAAAGGATGGAGAGAATTGAGTAAATGATGGACAGAAATACTTGAATTAGAAGAACCCGAAAGGCAACAGGTAACCAAGGGATTTTCACGAGTTTTAAAATCTTGTGATCCTACGATATCGATATTTTTATTACTGATACGGGGAATTCGATATTGATACGTAGGTTTCTAAACTGTACATCCATCATTTCATGAGTTGAGTTGATTTGAGAGTTGAAAGAGTAAGAGAATCTCTCCCACACCCAACAAGCTTTCGTTTCTGTACGTCCTTTTTCCTTCCCCTATCTCTTTTTCTCTCTGTCTGTCTGTCTTTCCGTCTCCCTCATTCGCACCGATTTGATTTTAGATATTTATCCGTTTATATGGACAGTTTACTTCTCTTTTTGCCATCTACACGCCTCAATCCCCATTCTCCAAATAAAAAAATGATTTCTGTGATTTTGAAAGTCACAGATCCTCTGAATTTTTGTTTGCTAATCCGTTTTTATGTAAAAAAATTTCCAATTTAATTTTAATGTATAGAATGATGCAAACAAAAATATAACTTAACAAAAGAACTTATTTGATGCCAATATCAATACTTTTCTTTCCACGCTAACAAGGTAACGATGCTTGGCAAATATGTTTGCCTTGTAATTTATATATTGTAGCATATGTGGGGAATGGTACTTTCCGAGATAAGTTTTGGATTCATTGACAGATTAGTGATTCCAGGTTGCGTCACCTTCTACAGTCATTAGTCCCGGAAGTGAAGTGAGTGGTTTTATCACGAAAAGATAGCGGTTTTCTTCCGCCACTGGATGACGAGGTCCCGCGCCGACTTGTCCATTAGCACAGAGGTGTCCCCTAACCAGGTATCTCCCACCAGGAGGGTGCCATTCCAGCCGGGACAAGCTCTAAGCTCACGAGTGGTCTACCGACATTTGTGTTAGTGTAGGGCATGCAAGTGTTAAGTGTGTATGTAAGAGGTGATAGGACAAGGAAGAGGAAGGAAAGATCGCGCGAGGTTCATGGCCCTTTTGTTGGGGTACTGCTCCGTAATTCACCTAGTGTTGACCACTTAAAAATGTGGATGAGAGCAGCCGACCGCTAGACTTCTCCAAAATTGAATTCGCCCTAGCTATGTAGCTGGTGTCGAAAATCCTGCCACCGTCAGGACTGGAACCCTAGGATCTCCAGACCAGCGACATTAATCGACGCCCTGAGCCACCTCAGCCGGTGTGAGTTGTGGAGATGTAGTGGGAGGGCGAGGGTTGGGGGTGGGGGAGCCTGGAAGGAGAAAGCGAAAGGGGGTGGGCGGTGACTGAGGAGAGCCGAGCGCAGAGTTGGGGATTTATGGAGGTAGCTCGGGCACCTCCCGCGTGGCGCGCTTCCGGCGCGAGGCAGGGCACGGGAAAGAGTGGGGAGTGGAGGGTTGGGGAGGGGAGGGGGCAATCCCGATCGGTGCCCGCGGCCATAAACATTTTACGCGGAATCCAAGATGGGAGCGGAGCACGCTCGTGCCCGTCCCGCAATCTCCCTCCCATCGATTCGAACCAACGACGCTTTGTGCAGGAGCGCGTTCTTTTCACTTCGATAATGAACGCAGATTTGGCGGGGACGCTTGAAAGAGAACCTCGGTTTATAACCCACTTTCGCCCAGTCGATTCAATGAAACTGTTAGTTTGTTACGGGAGGTGCTTTCATTCCGTCCGTAAACGAGCAGTTTTTATTTCAAAAATTCATAACAGTATAAAGATTTCATTACTGATGACGAGCAAATGTATCACGCGACAGTTTTCGTCGAAATTGACGTTGGGCAACGCGGACGTTTGGTATCAGTGCATTGATTTACCATTCACTGCAAAAATTTTTCTTGCATCATTTTCATACACCGCTATTTCTTGTAGAATGCATTTGAGGTTATATGATATAATTTCTTATGATCTGCCAGATATTCTTAGGATATCTTGAGATATGAAAGGATATTTAAAATATATTTAATGGAGTTTTAACAGAAATATTTTAACAAATTGATAAATTCGGAAGGAAGTAGCCCCATCAATATATCTTGTTCAATAAAGACTCCCATATTTTTTGTATGAATTTTAATTTTACGTCTTTGCACCATTTGGTGGCTACGGATGTCTCCTACCTGAGACTGTTGTTCAGGAACAGTCATCGCCGTACCTACCCCCTCCCCATCTGTCGCGCCAATGTGACTTCTGAACTCTTATCGGTCGTGGCCCATACATATTACATAATTGGAAGAGCGTAGCGATCAACACACACCTAATACGAAGAAGTCCAAGGAAGAACGAATCGTATGTTTTTCAACCGCTCTCTAGAATTCTCAATTAGGCAGTTGAGTCGGACGATCAAGTCCTTTAAAGGGTATGAAAATCCGCCCCCTCGATTCGAAGCTGCTACCTCTCAGTCGGCTGATTAATTGATTAGAGATTCTGGGCACGTAAGGCACTAAGGCCATTAGTCCCGTAAGTGTGTGCATGCTTATTTACTTGGGAGATGGCAGTTATCTTTCACAGCTGGATGGTGAGATACCGCCGACCTCCTTGTCAGATAGCGTGATTTTTCCCAACCGGATATATCTCCCCAGCGAGGCACTGCCCCGGGCGGGATAAGATCTAAGTTCCCGATCGGTCTCACGGCATGTGTGGCAGTCTAGTGCATGATAATGCAAGTATGTGTAAGTAAGGGGGTGGAAATAGGAAAGCATCAGGAATAAGAAAGCAAGATAGCTCGCGGTCAGTGGCTCGTTGTTAGGGTACTGCTCCCGTATTCCCTGATGAAACCACTGAAAACTTACGAACTGACCTAGCTGAAATCTAATATAGAAAATCCTGACTTCCTCCACATACACACCAAACATCAAAGAGACACACACAGACGAACACACAGACAAACACACACACACACACACCTCTTAAGTTCTTTCAGAACCCAAATTAAAGCCATCTTAAAAAGTTCTGATTTTATTAACGGCAAGACCCTTCCGTAAGAAGAACGATATTATGAAATGTTCAATGCACGGAAGTAATTTTATTTTTGATCAATATTTATCATCATCTTACATCATTTGCACATAAGCATGAACATTTTACAAGGACCATACCGTAAATCAAAACCATAACGTTTTTAGCCTACAGCTTTGAAAGGGTTCATTTCACAACAAAATACTATATTCACGTTTTTGTAGAAACGTTTCTCTACTTTAATTTTGTCAAGAGCATAACTTTCCGCAGGGTTAATTGTTATGGAGATATATACAAAAAACGCCTCAACTCACCCCCACATTTAAAAATTATTAGTATAATGTGTGATGTGTGATGTGAGAACCATCAAGTAATCATGCCAAATTTCAAAACTGGGATTTTTTCACTTAATTTGTCTAATTTAACGGTGTTATGAACATCACTACAAATAAAGATGTTAGCTTTATATTTAAAACACTAAAGGTTTTCGTTTAGAAAACAATCCGAACTATTACGAAACAAAATTCGTAATTTTTGCATTAAATGTTAAAGGTAGGGTACCCCAGATGCATTATTGCGTTTTATTTTTACTGATTTTATACATTATAAAATAATTTCACAGATAATAATTTTAGTAAAATTCTAAAACTAATACAATGAACTCTTTTAGCCGTCATTTGTTCATAATTGTATACGCGAGATGCAATTGATGATAGTTCTGTCACATGAGCAGGACAAATCTCTGGGTGTGAGGTTATAGTTACGTTTACAAAGTAATTGTAAATAAACAAATATGCACATTACACAATAAAGTTCATATTTAATATTCACGATGAGGTCTCCATTTGAAATACATGTACGTCAGTCCATGTATAGCTACTCTATAGAATTTTCGGCTGAAATATGCATGCAATGTGCGGTCCGTTTACCAGTTCATTTGTCCCAAGGGTATTTAAGTGAAGACAATGCTTTTGTGCTTTTGTTTCAAGAGCAGTTCAAATGCATAGAACTCAATGCTTGATTTAATTTAAATGAATATATTGAAACAAAAAGTATTTTAATTTATCCTGAAATACCGGTTAACTATGTTTGTGGCAAAAACAGTTGGGGGTGGGGAAGATCAGGAAAATATTTAATAATAATAATAATAATAATAATAATAATAATAATAATAATAATTTTTTAGTTTACTAAACAGCCACTTGTGTAGATCGGTTACTGTCACTTGTGTGGATCAGTTACTGTCTCTTGTGTGGATCAGTTACTGTCACTTGTGTGGATCAGTTACTGTCACTTGTGTGGATCAGTTACTGTCACTTGTGTGGATCAGATCAAATTTTCGAGGATTTCTACTCGTTTTATTATTATTATTAATATTAATATTATTATCATCATGATAAACAACTTCTTATAGCATTTGATTATACTTCATCTCGTTTATTATTCTCTAATTTTACATTGTAATAAATTTGTTTGTAAGAGTTACTTCGTAAACAATTCTCCACGATAAAACATAGGAGTAATATTTGTAAGTGCGTAAAACTTCTTGGTTTGGTAAATAAAAGGTAATCTTTAACTTATTTTTCTTCTTTGTAGAACAAAAAGAACGTGGAACTTGTGCACAATCTTTTGTCACGAAAGCACATATTGATACTCTAAACACATTGGTAGATACTTATCTAAATCACCACCGCCAAATCGGTCTCTTATACTCGTACGGAAATACATTAAGCTGATACAGCGAGTTACATGTTGATTACATTACATATGCTATATCACTCCATAAACCCTTATTTTTGTATCCATGAAAAAAATGTCAATTTTTAATCTCTTTCTTCGGTGCATACTTTTTCCTTATGTAATTGCATGAAAATGAAATACAATGTGTACACTCGATTAGATGTGAATAACCTATTTGACACGTCATTTCTTCTTTGTTTATTTCTACTGAGCAAATTTTTTATAATACTATAGCAAATATTGGCCGATCTGTTGGCCGAGATCGCTGAGGCAGTAGTGCCCAAGTGATCTCGGACCGAAGGATCGCGGGTTCGAGTTCAACCCCTGACATCATCATATCGTATATATATATTGAGGATTCTTACTTTTCCTCATTACCGGGTTTCTTCTAGAGAAGCTACTGCCTAATCTTTAAGGCATTTAACGACAAATACGAGTACTATTCCACACCAAAGCAATTATTTAAATATTTGTTTTGTTTACCGTACTATTTAAGTTGAAGAAATTATGTTTTATCATACATCACGGACTTTTTTTCACGTCATCTAAATTTTTCCGGACTATTGGGATTTCCACAGAAATGACTTCTAGAATATCATGTATGAGGAAAAGTTTTACGCATGAAAATTTTCGGGAATGAGCAATTGGAGCTGTTTCTGGAAGAAATGTCGTTTGAGCGCCATTCAAACTGTGCAATTTTAAACCAGTATACACTACAAAGATTTGAGAATATTTGAAGTACTAAGAAAATATACTATAGATCATTTGAAGCTTTTAGGCTCGCCAACCATTAAATTATAAAATACACCTGTTGGAAAATAATAAAGATTTGGGAGATATTTAGATGAAATGACGCTTAATTGCGCAATATCGCTACCAAAGATTGAAGAAAAAATTGAAAACGTTTCTGAAAAAATCTCGTTAAATTTTTTTTGAAAGTTAATTAAATTTCACTAATAATTTGCCAAAACAATATTTCCATGGCATCATTAAAAGTTCAAATTTTGAAAAATTAATATATTTTCATTTGTTTAATTTGTCTCCTTGTTCCATTTGTCTATTTCTTTACATTTTTCCATTTGACCCTCCTTACCCGCTTTTTTTCCCTTTCCCAGCTTTTTCTCCCTGTAACAATTTTGCGGCATCAAGTTCCTCTATTCTACCTACAACACTTGCTGCAGAACATCGAGAGAAATGACAATTCATAACTCATGAAAGTTTTAAATGATTATTTGGAATACGCAATAAACTAGCAATAACAAAAACATTGAACGTAACACGTCCACATCAATTTGTCCACATCAATAAAAGATCTACTTTTGAAATATAAATATCTTTAATGATTTCCTTGATTTCAGTGAAGAACCACGTTTTTATCGAATGCTTGTAGTAGTTGGGTAACGGCAAAGTACTGTATGTAAGTGAACCCATTACACGCTGTCTCTGTTCTCTGACAGGGTCGGCACATGTGATTCTGTCTTGTATCTCGGTGACCTCTAGACGCCCTTGTAACAAAGTGAAGGGAACCCGAGAAGAAAATTAGATGACCTATTTTCTCAGAATGAGCGAACATAATCCAAGGTATTCAACCTGTTTCGCAGAATGTTTCCTTTGTCAATCTACCGTCTTCTCCTATGTCGCCCTTTAATGGAAGTATACCTTTCATCTTCCACTACCTTTCATTCGAAACCTATCGATGACGCGACTTCTTTCAAACACGCTTTGAAAAATCATTGTTTGAGTCACCATGCGAGGAAATAAAAACTGCGTGCACTTAAACCCAAGAAAGTCAACATTATAGTTTCAAAGAGAATAATAAAAACCAAGCGACCAACTACACGTCTTTCTTCACCCTCTCGTTTCCAGTCACTGAAAGAGTGGCTAGCCACTCGCCTCGTCTTTGACCCAAACGTCCCCGCCTGCGCCCCCGCCTCCGCACCCGCACTCACCCCAGGGCAAAGCGCGCTGAGGATCGTCTATCGCGTGGGTTGCCGTAGAGGACACGACGTCACCGGCAATTCTGTCGGCAGGGGCACCATGCAGGCAGGCGGCAAGTGTGGCAAGAGTAGTTTTAGGGGATAATAGCATTTTTTTATTGATTGGTTGATTAGTGATTCCGGGCTCGTCGACTACTCAGATCATAAGTCTCGTAAGTGTAAATGTTTTATCGCGGGAGGAGGTGATCTACCCCACCATGGAGAGATGCAGATCCGATATACAGTTCGGCTTGCGGGGTTTTCTCCAACCAGGTATCTCCTACCACCTCACTACTACCTCAGCCGGAACAAGCACTAAGCGTCCAACTGCTTTCCCGGCATTTGTGGTAGTGTAGTGTACGTAAGGGATCAGGTTAGGACAAGGATGAAAGAAAGATCGCGCGCGGTCAGTGGCACGTTCATTAGGGCCCTGCTCCGATAATCGTCTGATGATCAGACACACCATGGACTACTACCGTTCAGAACATATGGCCGCCAGAATTCTCTTCTAGGCAGCGTCTGAATTTGATCCAGCTTTAGCTGGTGTCGAAAATCATCCTATCGTCGAGACTCGAACCAAGGACCTCCTGGTCAGAGGTACCGCAGTGAGAGCAGATGATACCCTGAGCCATCTAAGCCGGCGGCATGGAGGTGGCGGCACGTGTGGTGGTGGCGGTGCTGGTGGCGGTGGTGGCGGTG